>CM053753.1:101432786-101464812 GCA_028658305.1 Pachyuromys duprasi | reverse complement strand
CACCAACTGCCTGAATCTACAAATGTGAAAACTTATGGGACATTTTTGTTTTTGAATGTGTTTATTGAAATATAAATGTATTTACCTTAAACTTCCTAAAGGGTCACATGGGAGGCCCTGGCTGCATCACAGAGCACAGTAGGACCATGAAGGCTAATTAGAGGTCAAGGGTGACCAACCAGAAAGCTTCCTCAGATCCATCTTCTAGGCCTAACTTCTGTCCCCATGTTTATTTCTAATAAAGAAACAAGCTGGGAACCAGGGGTATAGCTCAGTCAATGAGAGTGGCAGCCATTGAAACATGAGAAGCCAGGTTCCATGCCAGTACCCATGCAGAGAGCTGTGTGTGGTAGTGTGTGATCTCAGTGCTGGGGGTGCAGAGACAGGGACACTAGGCAGCCAGACTAGCCTAATTGGTGAGTCCTAGGTTCCAGCAATGGGGAAAAGAGCAAGTTTACAGTGGTAGATGCTACCTCAGACAAGGGTCCAGAGTGACATGAGGCCTTCCGAAGGACACATCTGTCATCTTATGGCTTCCTTCATAATGATGCATGACCCTAATCTAATCATAAGAACATATTCACAAACCGGAACAGGAGCAGGCCACAGAAGAACTGGCTCTTCCTACACAGTGAAGCCATGAAGTCATGAAGTCCCTGGGTGCAGGAGGGAGGGGAGACGAGACAGCCAGATGTAAGGTGTGATCCGGCATGTGGTCCGAGAGCAAGGGCATCATGGGGAGACTGATGTGCATAAGCCCTGAGATGTTTTGAGTAGTACCACGAAAAGGTAATGTCTTAATTTTGATAAGTGCTCCCTGGCATGTGTCTCCATCGTCTTGCGGTTGTTACCAAATACCCAGCACATGCACAGCTTAGGGGAGAAGAATTGATTTTATCTCCTGATTGAGGGGTTAAGAGCCCGTCGTGAGAGAGAAGCTGTGGCAGAGGGCTCCTCTGTGGTGGCAGGAGCATGGGATGAGGCAGCTTGTCATCTGGTGCCAACCTGAAAGCAAGAGAGCAGGCAGGAAGTGAGTTAGGGCTGTGACCCTCAAGACCCCCCCCCCAGTGACTCATTTCCTCCACCTAAATCCCAACTCCTAAAGGTCTCACAACTTCCCAAGACACAGAGGCCAGCTGGGGATCAAGTATTCAAATATAAAAGCCTGTCGGGGTTACCTCATATTCAAACTATAACAGCATATAAGATGCTGTTAAAGGAAAATCTCAAAAAAAAAAAAGAAAAGAAAGATAGAACGAATTAAAGGAAGAAAGGAAGGAAGGAAGACTCTACAGGCTGACTGAATAGAATTTAATGATTGTAGAGAGTTGGACTATTGCAGATCCAGAATCAAATTACCTTGGGCTATGTTAGCCCCTAAATGGCTATTTATTGATCACCCCTGTGTGTGACTGAACATCGTTGGGACTATCAGGTACATTTTTCAGTATACACAAGTAGACCCTAATCTTCCACCAACGCAAATGTTACCAGACAAGACTGTAGCAGGGACTTCCTGCTTTGCCGTGGCTTGCCAATAGGATGTTTCCACACAGTGCATCCAGAAACGGCTTTATTTTGTTTTGTTGCTATACCAACTTCATGAAACTGTTACCATGGAATATGATCACCATATGGCTCCAGAAGTGAAAGCTTTGTTTACTTAAAAATACATTTAAAATACTATAAATTAAGTAAGATTTTTTTTATTTTAGTTCATGTGTATGAGCATTATGCCTGAAGGCATATATACGTGCCAAGAGCATGCAATGCCTGAGGAGGCCAGAAGCATGTATCAGATTCCCTGGGGCTGGGCTGGAATTACTGGGTTAGTTGTGATTGGCTCTGTGGGTGCTGGGAGAGAGCCTGGGCCCTCTTCAAGAACAGCAAATGTTCTTAGCTGTTGAATCTTTTTCCAGCCCAGATCTGTGGGCTGTTGTGTGTGTGTGTTTTTTTTGTGTGTGTCTTGACAATGCTAGCAGAAAGGAGTGTGTTGTTGTGCGTGCTGACAATGCAAATAGAGTTTGTTGTTGTGTGTTTGTGTGCATGTGTGCGTGTTGACAGAGAGCAGGCTAGAACAAGAGTCTACAGGAAATCTGTATAGTTTTTTAAGTTTAAAATTACCAGCACTGACTGACTCTTTTTTTTTTTTTCTGGCTGACAAGACTTTTGCTCTCTAGGCTGGCCTCCAACTCCTGATGATGCTCTTGCCTCAGCCTCCTGAGTACTAGGATTAGAGATCTGAATCACCCCACCCAGCCAAGTAAACTAGAGTTTAAAAAGCCCCCCATGGGGAAGGAAAGAAGAGGGAGGTCAGGGTTGGACAGGTCCAGGGTGTGTGGTGACTACAATCAGGATACATTATATACATACATGATAATGCATAAGGAAACTTCTTAGTATGTACAATCAGCATGTACTAATAAAAATCTTAAAGGATTTCTCTGACTCGAAATGGCCAAGAACAACTGAAGCTGTCAACCAGCATTTTGGGACCAGAGTGAACAAAAGCACATACACCATAAGGAATAAGGAGCTGCCAAGAAGTCTTAGCGAGCACTTGGCAGGCTTGGAGCTGTGGTGAGGGAAGAAACTGCTAAGGAGCTTATCAGTGGCTTTTCCTCTCCACTCCTGTTTCCCTGAGTATGAAAAGGGATAGAGACAGACAGGTTGAGCGCTGTTACTCTTCTGCTATTCCCGTTTGGTTTATCATTCTGTAAAACTTCCAAAAGCTTGGCTTGGTTGTGAATTCAATAGCAAGGACCAAGCTGAAGCAATCAAGCCCAGCTCTGTTACTATGTGAAGCTATTTTCCTGGACTCCCATTTTGAGTAAACGACTCCTGTCAACAGGCAGGCTTTCTGGGAATGACCAGAAAATCTCCCAAAGTAATCATCAGGAGATGCCCTTCCAAAGAAATACTTTCCTCTCTGACTTAGACCAGGATTCAGCCCGTAAATCTCTCCCATGTACTCATAAAGAAGTCAGCATTACTCCATGACCAGGATGGGAAAAAGGAGGCTGCTGATTCACGGAACACCAAACAGAAAATACGAGAGTCCTCCCTTGCATTCTGAAACATAAGGAGTGTGTGTGTGTGTGTGCACACCTGTGTGTGTGTGTGTGTTAAGTGTCTCTCTGCTATTTTACTTAACAGAACACAGAATAGACTGACAAAGCAGATGGGGAAGGCAGTGCTGAGCCTCTGAGGAGAGAGCCACTGGACCCGACAGTCAGGCACTCGATCTAGGCCACGCCTCCTTCCACTGTGGGTCTCTCCCTCTGCACACACAGCTTGTCCGTAACACGGGGCAGTATTTATCCCCACTTCCAGAGCCTTCCCCAGGATGCAGTGGGCAGCCAGTTCATATAAGAGCTGATTAATGAGAGCATAACTATGAGAAGTTAGGAATTTTCCCATTTTATCAAAATGACCCATAGAGTCATCTCCTGGTGTCTGTTGGGGGAAGGGTAGAACCCCAGTACAACAGCAGTTGACCACTTTTATCTCTTATAAAATGCTCTAGTGTCTGCATAGCTCCCACAAGCTTCTATACATATCAGGTAATCTGGTTATGTATAATATCCAACATGGTGTAGATAAACCCTCTCTCAGATTAGGTGGAGGACGAGGCCCAACACCCAAAGGTGTCCTTTTACCTGCATACACACATCGTATGGCATGTGTGTGTCACACATACACTTGTAGAAACACCTTCCAAAAAAAAAAAAAGAAACACCTTCCCCACACCTCTCAAAAAGTCAATAAAAAATAATATAAAAATTTAATAAAAAAATAAAAATGCCATAATGAAAAAATAATAAAACAAAGCTTTTACCTCAAAGGAAATAAGGGCTGGTTTGTTCCAGAGCTGCATGTGAGTGACAAGGCCCCAGGACACAGGTTTGGAGTTCCCCAACACCATGTTCCCATGTGGTGACAGTTTCACAAACTGTTAGTAACTGAAGAAAGTTATAAGCCAAGGCACTTTTCAAGTACATTGGAGGAGACAGCAGATAGTGGCTGGGGAGGCGGGCATGGCCTTGGATGGCTCGCTCAGCCTTTGCAACGACAGAAGCTGGGCTTTGTTTTTATCTAACAGACACAGCATGTTCAGGTGTGCCAAGGGGTGAGCGAAGAGAGAAGCTTGACTCATAACGTATTCTAGTCCCGCTCCCTGCAGCCACCATCAGCCAGAGATGCTAACACAGGAGTGTCCTGCAACGTCAGTCAACAGTACTGTGTGGCTGTCACATTGCTTTGTTGGGGAGTAATGACAAGGGGAAAAGGCCATCCATGTTCCATGTGGCTACACTGGGATCGTGAACACCTCATGCGGTCTTCGGCTGGCTAATAAAGAATTTCTATTAGCAGTCTTCTCTAGTGGATACCTCACAACCAGAGCTCCCACCCACTGTGGGCTCTGTAGGATCTCTTAATTTTTCCTCAGTTTAAGGCTTTGATGACTAAAGATCATGTGTCATACATTGTCCTGGGCACTGCTGATACAGCCATGAATAAACAAGCCAACGCAAGTATGCTGTATGCAAAACCAGAGCAGTCAGAGACACTGACAACGGTAGTAACAGACCGCTGTTAAGTCTTTGAATTCCACTAAGGCCTTGACTCACCTGAACCCAAATTCCTTAAAGGGCAAGGCTCTCAAGTTGGCTTCCAGGAAAAGGCTCCACACTGTCCACCAGTGATTCCTTCAGTTGGCGTCAGCTTTTGGAATCAATAATATATGTGGGCAGAAGGCCCTGGGCCATCTAGTCAACATGGTAATGGACCAGTATAACACCCCTGACCGAAGAAACGTGACCTCCAGAAGCCAAACAGAAAATTGGTTTTGTTGTTGCTGCTGCTTGTTTTTGTTTGGTTGTGAATGGGGGTGTTTATTCAAAGCTTATTATTTTTTTTTTACTGACAGTATTTTACTACAGCCACTTAGCATAGAACCTGTTTTAGTACTTTGACCCAAACTGTGACCCCTTGGTACCCAGTAGCACCTCAGGGGTGAATGCACTGTAGAAATACAGTGCCCAGTGAACACTTGACAAAAGCCCAATTCCATGAGCTCCTCCTGCTCTCTGCCTTCCCCCTCTAGGGTAGAGCTCAGAAGGCTAACCTTGGTTCCCTCGGCTAGCTTTCCCAGTAAAACATACAAAGAAAACGGAGCCCTATTACAACTGTCTTGAGAGTGTTCTGTGACTTCAAATGACCCAAATTTTCTGTGGCTTCAAATGACACTCCTTCTGGTGTCAGAGGAAACCGAGACATGACTGCCTGTATAGTTGGACCTTGGACCAAGTGGGTGAGCAGGGGTTCAAATCCAGCCGATATCCTGCTTACTGGTCCAGCTGCACCACACTGCGCTTGGTCCATTTTTTGTTCACATACAGCCATACTATGGGCTCTCAGGGGCCATTAAACACATGGGTTTATACTGGGCCTGAAAAAAACACTAATATATACACATACACACAAATTTTTTTAAAGAGGAAAAACTACATAAAGTGTTGTAAGTGGAGAGGAAGTTGCGGCTGAAGAGAGAAAAGGGAGTTGAGATAAGGCCTCTCGCTATCAGCGACATCTCTGATGGTGTGCAGAAAGCATAATCCTGGAGCAGGCTATTTTTCAAAAGCCTTTGAGACGGAATTTGTTTAATCTCTTGGAATTCATATTCTACGAGAACTTCCAAGGTTCGAGGGCAGTTGTGGTCTGGTTGGGTCTTCGCTGTCACTCCTTACCCTGCTCTGCAGACACGGCTTCAGGAATATGGGCACCACAAGCTGTTCCTTCCTCTGGGTTAATGGCCCATGGCTGTGTGCTGGAAATGGCAGAGTGTAAGGTAAAGAGCCTGAATTGTTTGCCTAACTGTCAAGTGACAAATTATTTAATTAGTGCATATGCCATTTATGGCGGCAGCTGTGATCATTGGTGCTAATTGCGATGCAGTCTTAATTTATTGTAGGTCTATTGCTGCACCATGCTAATGTGATCATTATAAATGGCCATTGTGGCCCTGTACTGTGCTTGAAATGGAGAGCAGTTTCCCCTCGTTGGGGAACCCACACTCCTCTTCCTGGCCAATATAAGCAAGCACATGTGCCTTCCAGGAAAGCACAGAGGCTAGAAGTGTTCTTTTCAGCCTCCCCTCATTGCTTGGGCCAGGTTACTGACCTTAACCTAACATGTGAGAATGACCTGAAAGACAGAGGGCAGCTCAGTGCAGCTGGCTCCCTGAGCTAGCTGACCTTGAGATCTGAGTTCCTTGTACTTGTAGGGATACTTTCCATCTCCAGCTCATAAGAGTCTAAAGCTGGGCGTGGTGGTAGTAGCCAGTTTCAGAGGCTGAGAGAGGCAGCCAGCCTTCATAACTGAACTGGTGAGCTCCAGGTTCAGAGAGAGACTCTATTTCAAAAAAATAAGGTTGAAAGTGACCCAAGAAAACACCTTATATTTAACCCTGCCCTTAACATGCATGCATACACACACCATTCTTTCATACGAGAACATGTACATATGCATAACACACACACACAGTAGCCATTCAGACCCAAAGCCATGCTAGCCAAGGCTGACATTGGCAAGAGGCTTGATAGGGCTGGGATTCGGCAGAGGTCAAGACCCCAGTATTGACAAATAAGACAGGCGGTGGCATTTTAACCCTCCATTGGGCGTTATACTT
Organism: Pachyuromys duprasi; assembly: GCA_028658305.1. Lineage (NCBI taxonomy): Eukaryota > Metazoa > Chordata > Mammalia > Rodentia > Muridae > Pachyuromys > Pachyuromys duprasi. Next base: position 101,458,121 of record CM053753.1, on the reverse strand, counting down.
ACTGCTAGGTTTAAAAGTAAATAAAATCACTAGAGCCCGTTGGGGAAGGAGCAGGCAAGGGTAACACCTGGTTCTGTCTGGTCTTGCTAGCAACGCCTCCTAGCGTGAACTGGAGATTAGAAGAAAGCTATCTAGCTTAGCATAACCCGGCTTAGGAAGCACGTGTTCACTGGCCCAATAACCCCTTTCTAGAAAGCGTCTTCCTTCCGTTTCCCTGTCATCTTCATTATAGCCTGAGGCTGGGAGTCTGTGCATCCCTAGAGAAGAGGGGTGCCCCCACCCTTCAGACCTTATGGTAGATAAAACAGAGGACAACTCTGGATTCCAAGTTCATCATTTTAAAATATTTATTGCTTTTATGAAACAGATTTAGCCCAGTATTCCGTTGTGTTTATTTGTTAAATCTATCATCCTGGATGAGAAGACGTGATGTGGACAGACCCAGATCTTTCTGGAATCTTTGTCTAATCACCATCACCAGCCTGCCTCCATTCACAAACCACGTGGCAGGCCCCGATATCTAGAGTCTTCCCCCCTGGGGCCACCTGGCATCTGGGTGCCAATCCCACGCGTGTTGCCCGGGAGTCCCTCTTGCCACTCTTGCCTCTTGTCCTCAGCAGTGCCAGGAAATGCCTGCTGGTGAGAGCCGGGCCCCTTCCCCTCTGCGCTGCCAGGTCCCGCACCTTCCTTCCTCAGCCACTACCGCGGATAAAAGGCTTTATTAAATCAGGCAAACATCAGCCCCACAGCTCAGCTGTAAGTTGACCAGGCAACAGGAGAGAATGGAGAAAAGTCCCCTGTGGCAGCATCAGCATAAAAGGGGGCCCAGGCAGTTGGGGGTAGGGGAGCACAACAGAGGGGACTGGCCCTAATTTTCAGGTGGCCACTGGTCAGAGCTGTCAGCTGTGTCTGTCCCCAGACAGCAAATCGAAAACAGCAAATGTAGCCGGATTCTTTTTATTCCCTTGCCTCTCCTCTCCCCCTCTTTTCTCTTTCTTTTTCTTTTCTTTTACTTTTTTTTGTCAATGTAGAATACAAGGCCACTGCCAAAAACATATCCCACACAATCAAACATCAGATGGTGACTCCTTTCCCACAGCTTGCGTGAGTGAAAACAGTGAAATTATACCCATGTTTTCCTGGCAAAGCCCCTGGTGTCCTCCCAGAGGCCAGGCTGGTGCTGGCTCTTGTTCGTCTGCTTTTTGTTCTCAGGTTCGCAGTGTTTTTAGTGCTGGACACCATTCAGCCGGCATTCAGCATTGTATGTCACTTCACATATGGTTCATCCGTTCCAAATGTGTGCATGTACCCAGAAAATGCAGCTTTTCATTATGTATTCTCTATGTAACAGAAAAGATTAAGATATAAGCCTGCTGAATGCAGGAGGAATTAGTTGGACAGATGAATAAGGGGAAAATGAATCTAGAATGATGTGGATTTGGTCTAATGATTGTGGGAGGGCGTTAAGAACTTGCTGGTAGGTTTCAGCCCTTTTAATCCCAGGCTGTGTGTGTATTTTGGCAGGAAAAATACTCTGTCTCTAAGGGTAGAGTGAGAGACACAGGGCTTGCATGCTCTTGCGCTAGAGTGTGTGCGCACCCGCACACTTTTATATAAACACACACACTTTTATATAAACATGCTCCAAGCAAGCAGGTGAAAGACTTCCTAAAACCAGGCGTCCAAGTCTAAAGATCTCTGAACTCTGTAGAGTTCAACGTTCCCCGTATTTCACTGTCTAGTTTTTAAAATAAAATAAAATACAAGCAGGAAATCCTGCTTGTGGTGTCCTGCTTTTGTGTTTCTTCTTAGTTTATCCATCTGGACGTAGGTAAAGGGTCCAGGCTGAGAAGGGAGTTCTCTGCCAGGATCCATCGCTGAATAGCAGGCAAAGCTAAAATGCGCTTAGCTCTTGTTACATTGGCACCCAAACTGGGGGACTCCTAAAAAGCCATGGTCATTTATGCTTCACACACCCAGGGCCACTCGAGACTCACCCTATGGTTAATTAAAAGTGCTAAGGGACAGATGTGAAAAATGTTTCATGCTTAATTGTTTAATAGCACTTACTTGAGGCTTTAATAGGAAGTCCACACAGAGAGAAATCAGATTCAGGCTTACTTCCTCCAACACTTTTCAGAGAGACTTTTTTTCCAGGGAATTTTGATTGAAAATCAACATTTGCATCACAATAGAGATGTTTCAAAGGTGTAAATACAAAGGGCTGCAACTTCACAGACCTCTTGGTCAGCCCCTAGCTTTCCAGTTCATCTTAGAGGCTCCGGGAGGATCTTTTCAGACTTGGGCCAGAGGAGGCTCTGTTCCCTGCTCACTGTGGAAACCCAGGCAGCAGACCCCCTCGCAGCAACTGTGTGACTCTGTAATGGAGGGAAGGGGACAAGTCTTACTGCCCACCACCCAGGGCCTACAGTGTTCATCATTTAACTCACAGATAATTTTGATGGGCAGATAGGCGCATGTTAGGCTATCCAATTAATTCACATCAAAAACAACCCTTTCAGAGATTAGCAGAGTCAGACAAAAGCTAAATCCCTGCATTGTTGTATGTTCAGTGTATTTTGGGGTTCCTGGCATATGTGAGGTCCACAACTTGGACAGTTTTCTTTATTGGAGGAAAAAAATACTTGAAAATACCACATCATACCAGCAAACAGTATTGATTTTCCCCTCTCTCGATTGAAATGGCTTGGTTTTCATTTATAACCCACGATAAGAAGGATATGTGAGAGATTTAGCCACCAGCTTTATATGATTTGATAGCTTAATCTTATTTAAATACTCATTTGGTGGTGGTGTGTGTGTGTGTGTGTGTGTGTGTAGGTCAGAGGGCAACTTTTGGAAGTCAGGTCTTCCCTCCACTGTGAGTTCTGGAGATCAAACTCTGTCACTGGGATTGTAAGGCCAGTAAGTGTCTAACTGACTTAGAGGCGCTGTCTCACTGGCCCCACACTGGCGGTTTTAAACTGTCTCTTTCAAACCTTTCCTCTCTTACTTGTTTTACATTTTTTGACACTGAGGGTCGACCCCAGTGTCTCTTGCTTGCCACTCACGTGTTCTACCCTCAGCCTGCGAAGGTTTCTTTACTGTCACTGAAAATGTGAGCTCATTCAAACCCTACACACCCCATTCCTACTAACTTTTCACCCACTCGTGATAATGACCTTACCCACCAGGTTCAAGCTGGGAAAAGTCATTCCAGTTCCTAGAACTTATTGGGTTTTGTTGCTGTTGTTTGTTTGTTTTTAGGTTCCAAGCTCTGATTCCCTCAGCCTATCCCAAGACTGGGTCTTAGGAACATGGACTCAGCTGAAGTGTCACCTGATTCCCATGCCCATTTTTGTGAGTGTTGCCATCTTCTAATGACCTTTTTACTGAATGTAAAAATGTTACAAACTGGAGCTGCCAGCCTCCGTGGCTGCTTTGTAAGCTCTGGGTAATAGATTGTGGTCCCTTGTATCCTTTTCTTCCTCTTGGGTCCCCTGTAAGTGACATATGGAGGCATAAAATCTTTTCCCTCACCAGAAATCTGCCTTAGTTTCCCCAGGTAGTTTACATTAAATTTATTTATGTTAGGAGTTTGTGTGTGTGTGTGTTGTCTGCATGAATGTATATGTTTGTATCACGTGAGTACCTAGTATCTACAGACCTCAGAAGAGGGCATCGGATCCCCGGAACTCGAGGTAAGGATGGTTGTGAGGCACCCTGTGGATGCTGGGATCCAAACCTGGATCCTAAGCAAGAGCAACAATTGCTCCTAACCACTGAGCAGCCTCTCTGTCTTTATCCTTTGATTCACAATGGAAGTTGTGTTACTATTTGAAAGCCTCTCTCTCTTTCCCATCCCTGCCTTCCTCCCACCTTCCTTCTCCCCTCCTAAGCTAGAAAATTTAATTTATTTTAGAATCTTAACAGACAGGTTGCTTTTGCATTAAACAACACACACACACACACACACACAAAGTGGTGTTGACAGAAAACTTAGATCATAATTTGCCTGACAGGACAAAGCAGACATGCCCCCTGCTTTGTCCTTGTGTGTATTTGAGGGGACTACAAGTGTTGTGGCTTCCAACGTGTTTCTGTGCTAACCACAGGGCTGGACCGTGGAAAATCAGAAAACAAACTGGCCATTTGGAAGGGCCATCACCTTCTGAGTAGCAGGGAGGAATGTGCCCTAAGCCTGCTCTCTCACACTTACTTCCGCCTCTCCAAGGCTTCCAAGGTAACAAATGGGGACAGGTCACCCACCTCCAGTCTCGCAGCGGGACTGGAGCAGCAGAAAGGGAAACCGTGTTGGCTTTTGGAGCCTCCCATTGAGATGAAAGGGGAATTAAATGGTGTCACCCCTGTGGCATCGCCGAAGCAAAAACGGGTCGCTTTATCTGGGTGCTTCGGAGCTCTTTAAGGCTGGAAGGTCTGGATTGAAATCCATATAATACATTCATTCACTAAGTCAAGATTAATAGCACCGGCCTTGTGCCCTAGTCCGGGAGAGCTTCCAGAAGGCACTGGGAAATAAAGCAGATTTTGCTTTGATAAAGCAGATCTTGACTTTTTTTTTCTGATGCACAGGTCAGAAAAAAATTGATTTTATTTTATTCCCTAATAAGAATTCCTTTGGCATCTGTTTTAAGTTTATAATGTGTTTTTCCCCTCCCGTATAGACAGTTTGCCAGGTCTCCTCCATCTCATATATTGCTGAGTCAAATACTCTGTGACTCTTAGAATGGATTGCTGGTGGGTGGTACTCTGCCTTCATTTTTTCCCCTTCTGTCACCCTGCTTGTAAGGGTCACCCATATCTTTGCTACATTGCCTTCCTTGGTCTCCCTACAATACCAGCAATCGATGTATTTACAACCAGATGCAATCTAAGCTTATTTTGAAAACATGTTTTCAAATAAAATTGGAAAGAAAACACTTTGAACCATAGTAGATTTGATACTAAATTATCTCAGTCCAAAACATGACTTTGTTTGCTATCTGCTTTGCCCTAGAAACAAACAAATAAACAGAAGCCTAGGATGATTGCTGAAGAAAATGATTCTCTGCCCTTCAGACAAAGAAGAAGAAACTTGCCTGGGAAAGTAAGTTTGATACCCCCTTCTCTGACAAGTCTGCATTCCCAGAGGGCTCTTCCAGTGGGGGGAAAAAACTTCTGAAGTTTGGAAACTTTAGTGCCATTCATTCACTTTTCTCTGCATCTAAACACCTGCCTGTTTAATGTTACTTTTTACAGTTGGGAAAGATTTACATTTGAAAGGCCCCGCACAGAGGTCAGTGCCCTTGGGCTGGTTCTAACCCTTGTGCGTTACCCAGTAAGTCTTAGCAGGGACAGCAGTGTAATCCTCCGAGAGAGTCCCCACTGCAAATTCTCTCCCTCGCCTTGTATTTTCTAGCCAGCTCTGGTGAATAGCATATTAATGGTTCTTAGCTTGCAAGCAAGTGGCTCTCAGAAGCACAGAAATGCGGTGCTGGGGAAGCAGGTTTCACAACTTAGGGCAAAAGACAGAAGAGTGAGCACCTTGCGTCCAGTGTAGCCTAGTGTGAGTACTTCTTATTACGAGTGGGGTTTAGTGTTGCTGTCTGCTGTTTTTCTGGTGTCTGATTAATCCTGCTGGTCGCTAGGGGTAAACCCGGGTCTTATCTGATCTGTGAACAAAACTTTTCCCTCTTGGACAGAAGGTGGTCTGGGCAGGTCAGGGTATGGGTCACTGGCAGGGCAGCCTGAGGAAGCCTGCGTTTTCACAGCAACCACTTATTACAATTAGTTTAAAGAGAGAGAGAAAAAAAGCCAACATGGGTTGAACTGACACTTTTGTGAGTCCCTGAGTCTGGACAGTGCAATTGTTCTGGAGAACAATGTCACATCTTCATTTGAAAGTGGAAAGAGAAAAAGAAAAAAAATTACAGAAAAGAAAAAACGTGGAAAGAGAACAACGTATTTCAAGTAGCAAATCCCGAACTATCCCCGAATTCGGAGGGAGCCCTCTGAGGGTTTCATTTGCTTTGGTGTCTAGAACTCCAGCTCCCCACCCCTCTGAATCCAAGTGCATTGCTTGAAAATGCAGGGATGCAAAACATATCCCAGCCAGCTTTCCCTGGGCTGACAAATTATTCACAGAATCTAAACTGAAGACGAAGGCTGTGACCTCATTCATGTGCAGTGCCAGAAATTGATCTGGTTGAAGTAGGTCGCAAGCTGGTAACTAAGGGTATGGGAACACTTGGACTTACGTATCAGGAATCCCAGGTAGGTGGCCTCAAGAGGTCTAGGATGGTTGTGTGGTAAGGTGGTCTTGAAAAACTCATAGTGGATATTAACTGTTTGCACAAGAGTGAGAGTTTATGGGTCATAAGGCACTTGTAGTTAGCGAGACTCAGTCATCCCACCACGTATATCTGCTTCAAAATTCATACTGTACGTGCCAAATACAGTTTCATCTGTCAGAAAAGAAACAAAAATACGATAAGAAAGAAAAAGAATTTGGCAGCATATCCCTCGAGTCCTGGGGATGCTCTGAGCCCTCAACCTCCTCAGTTCTTCCCTGCTGCTTTTCCTGTAGAGAACCCAGCTTTCAGCTAGACACGCCCCGCCCTGGAACACTGCTGTGGTGTTCCCAGACTAGCTTCCAGTGAAGCCCTTGAGGCTGCGTTCTGCTCGAGGGGCGGGGGTTGTTCTACCACTTCCAGCAAGTGTCCTTAAAGGTGTGTGTATGTGTGTGTGTGTGTGGGGGGGTCCTTTGTCTGTTCTCTTTGCTCCAGTTGAATAGGATGCAGGAACAGGACACCCAGCACTCCCAAGGATGTAGGAAGGAACAGCACACCCTGCGCATCTCCTCACTGCCTTTTAGTCTTTGTAAATACATGGTGGTCAACATCCAGCAGAGGCAGCAGAGAGCACACCAAAGGCACCTTGTGAGACCTCCTAACAGCAGGGACAGTGGGGATCCACATGTGAAAGAGTAAGAATGGACACATCACCACACACACAATCAATACAAAATGTTGCAGAAGTCTAAGGAGCAAGGTTACAATAACACTTTCAGATAAAGTCCGCTCTGTGGCCTTGGCTGAGGTGATGGTCTCTTAGCCAGAAATTCTAAAGTAAAACTTACTAAAGGAAGGCAACTGCATGTGGCAGAGAAGGTGGTATCTTTGTGTTGTGAATCACAGCCTCCAGAAAGCAAACACACAGCCCCAAGAAAGGGAAAAAGTCACTGACGAATCATATGCCGGGGGAAGGGATGATCATCTAGCCTGTACTCGCAAAAGGGCTGCCCTGTTAAAAGTGGATGAAGGATCTGAGCTGACATTTTCCTAGAATGTACAATAGTGTGTCTTTACATACAAAGGAGTCTTCTAATACCCTCTCCCATAAGCACATGACAAGTTAACTACCATTATTAGCCACCTGAGAAATGCAACTTAAAACCACAGTGAGGCACCAGCTTGTATCCTGAGGGCAGGTGAGAATCAGAGACAGGTAATTACAAGTGTCGCGAGTGTTCGGAGACAACGGGCCTGCCTGCATTGCTGGTGTGTGTGTAATGATGCAGCTGATTAGGAAAGCAAGTTGGCAGATCCCCAAAAGCTTAAAAATAGAGAAGCCATATGCCCCAGTAATTTTAACCCTTGGTTTACATCCAGGAGGAATGAAAACATATGTCTAAACAAAACTGCTCTATAAATGTTTACAGCGCCATTATTCGTAAATGGGAAAAGGTGGGGGGGAAGGTGATGATGGAATTGTAGAGAGACACTGGAGATGAAGGAAACTTGCCATCAGGGGTCAAGGAAGGATCCTACCCTATCTGCTTCTTTTAAGAGCTGTGCAGCTCTCATACCAAATCATCTGAGCTCCCATCACTCAAAAACCTCACATCTGACCTTGAAGGAACTACTTAACAAGTATTTGAAAAAAAGAAGTTTTGAGACTAGAAGTTAAAGGACACAGGCCTCAAAGCAACTAGCTTTCAGACTTTCTCAGCCCAACTATTCTCATTTGCTTTCTGTTGGTATGGGAAACACCACAGGAAAAGGCAAATTGGGGAGGAAAATGTTTATTTAGTTTACAGGTTATAATATAAATCCATCGTCAAGGGAAGCCAAGGCAGGAACTCAAGGCAGCAACTGAAGCAGAGACCGTGGAGTGATACTGGTTTGCACGCAGGCTCGTGCTTAGCTACCCTTCTTCCACGGCCCAGGCTCGCCAGCCTGGGAGTGGCACCACCACAGTGGACCGGGCCCTCCCACATCGGTTAGCAGTTAAGGAAATGCATCACAGACAGGGCCACAGGCCACAATGGAGGCAAGTCCTCAACTGCAATATCCTCTTCCTGGGCATAGTTGACAACTAACGGTAGCCAACCCACCAACCCTCCAAAAGTAATTATGAAACATTGTTGAGGGTTCAGTGTGCAAATATAAAAAAATCTCCTCTGACAGTACATCAGATTTATTTATTTTATTTCTAAGTGTGTGCGTGCCCGCTCACAGGTTGCTACTGAGGCCAGAGGAGGGTGTCGGATCCCCTGGAGCTAGAGTTACAGGCACAGTGCTGGGAACCATAGCCAAGGTCTCCTGCAAGAGCAGTGGTGTTCTTAACTACGGAGCCCTCCAGGCCCTGTCACGTGATTCTCCAGTCCTTGTCAGATGACAAGGTCTCTTCTAGGTGCTTCTGCTGCCTAGATACACCTGATCTTCCCAATAACTCTGCAAGCACGGGCGCCATCACTCTCGTTTTTACACACGAAGAAACGAGTACAGGTTAAGTCACTTGCCTAAGTCCAGCCTAAGCAGTACATGGTAGAGCTGGGATTCGAACTTGGCCAGGAAGCCTCCGGAATCTATCTTCTTCGGCATGTCACTATTCATTTTCCCTCTAAGGAAAAAGTGGTCTCCCGAGTAAGGCTCAGTCCATGTGTGTGATGGGTTGGCTGCCCAAAGGAGCCATTGCCATCCTTTTGGAACATGCATGGCACGTGCACACACACACACACACACACACAGTCTCACATTGACTGTCTTTGGTGACCCACAATTGGCACCATCTAGGCAAACCTGTAGGAATCAGTGAAGAATGCAAACCAACACATACCCTGAACGTCTGTGGGAAGCCTCAGAAATACTCACTTTTACCACGCCAGCCCATTCTCCAACAAAACAATGACCTAGGTTTTCCTAGACAGTTTCTACTGTGTTGAAGGCAGTCAGTTTACTGCGAACCTGTGAGCATTTCAGAGGTTCCCTCCTTAGGGCATCCTGGACTGTTAGTGGATGCGGAAATGAGGGAGAGGGTTCCTCAGAGGTATTATAGAAACTCTGTGGGGAGAGGGTCGAGAGAAAACTACGCGAGGGAAACGTCTCCCCACCCTCTCCTGCCTCCAGACTCCTCCCATAGCCCCGTCCACGTCAACCAGAGAGCTCTGCCTGTGTGGTTTCTGTGTCTTTAAATGAATGTGTCACTTAAAAGTCATTCAGAACCTCCCCTTTCAGGCAGAGGGGAGAGGCAGGTACATTCCCGCTCCAGCCTGCAGGGGGCGTGCCAACATGACTGGTGACGTTCTCGCCTCCCACTACCCCCAGCTCCCCCGGCTCCCGTTCACTGATATGTGTGCTACAGAACTGGGCAGCCGCTGGAGGGCATCTCTCGGGTAAACTGTCAAGAAGCCGCGTCATCTTCCAGTCTTCCTTGACACAGGTGTCCACTTCTAGGCCATTCAGGCATAGTGTCCTCTCCTAGGGCAGTTAGTGTTCACATTGGCTCGGTGACATGTGAGACTTTGAATGGGAGGTGTTTGGGAACCATTTAACCACAGCTCTCCACTTCCTGCTCCTTAGCCCTGGAGCCCAGAAGCTCTGCTTCTGCCCCTGGGATCCCAGTGGCACCGGGGGGGGGGGGGGGGGAGCGCGGGGGAGCGGCAGCTGCAGCAGAGCTTGTGAGAAAGCATCTTCTAGGTCCAGAGACCCAGCGCTGTGGACTCAGGAACTCCGAAGGAGGCTGTGCAGTCTGAGTCTGCAGCTGGCTGGAGATGAGAACCTCCCTCCGCAGCAGCTCAGGCTACCACAAGTCAGCGATCAAGGGGTAGCCAGTCTCCGTGCCTCATGGTTCATTAGGAACATGGATGTTTGCACTTTATGACTCGAGGCGCATGAAAACTAGAGCCTCAGCCAGAGCCTTGCGTCTTGTGTGTCCTTTGAGAAAGACGCCAGACGATTCCCTTAGTTCCAGACTCCTAGGAACACGTAAAAGCTGAACAGTCTTCTGGTGTCGAAAGTGACCGTGAAGGAGCAGGTTCAGAGCAAGGGCTGTGAGAAGGGCCTGCTCTCTGGGAATTATAGAAGTCCTAGTCACTGATACTTGGGCAAGGCCTCTTCTTTCTTTTTAAGAATACCTTATTTGTTTTCACAGGAAGCTAGAGATCTTAGAATGTTCTAGACATTCGAAGCAAGGAAATTCCTGGGAGCCCACTCCCCCGTGTCCTTCTCAGAGCAGGGAGCTCCATGCTATAAAGCCCTAAGACTTCTTTGCTTCAGTGAGGTGCTTACTTTTCTATACATGACACAAGCCCTAAGGTTGCCGGCTTGAGGTGGTGTTTTTCTTCTTCAGCATCTGTTTGGCTTTTTCCTGTGGCATGCGCTCTTTCCAAAGGCTTGCACTCATAGCCTCACCCCCAGCCCATGCTGTTTCTGTGAGCACTCACTCCTAAGTGTGTTCACGAAGGAGGGAAATCATTCCAGGAAAACATCCAACTCCAAAATTTGAGCCAAGTTATTTTCACACAGCAACAAAGAACAAATGCATTTCTCAGTTATGAAAGCCATGTGCGAGGTGCCTTTCAAAGCGTGCACTCACGCAGCCCCACATTGGATTGAATTCTCAAGTCATCTTGAAACAGTAGCTGCTCCCCGCCCTGCTGCACGTTCGGTTGTGCAATCTGATAGCATTGTGAGCTTCACTTTGTAAGTTAAATATGGTTTACATTTATTTCAACTGGCACCAAAGTGAGTCCAAAGCACCAAGAGGCAGTGCTAATGGTTTCTGGAAAAGAATCCTCAAAAACCAGTGTGTGTCTCCCGCCCTCTAAGACAGCCTCGGCTTTCCCTGGCTGAAATGACCACCTCTACTTCCTGAGGGGGTGGTCTCTGGAGACACTGGTAAACAGTCTTGTACTAAAGGCCCCATGACTGTCATTTTGAGAGACCAAGAGAAAACTTGAGGAGCTAAGAAGGTAGATCCACGCTAGAGCACTTGTGTAAGATGGAGGAGGCCATGGGTTTAATCCCTCCTGAAAGAGAGGGAGAGAGAGAGAACGAGGTAGAGAGGGAGAGACAGACCAGACGCGTACATGAGAAGAACACCACTTGAAGATACAGAGGCTTGGATAATGCGCCTACAAGCCAACACATGCTGAGGAACACCAGCAGCACTAGAATCTGGGAGAGACTCAAAGCTCTAGAGCTGATTTATGGCTCTAGAGACTTTTTGTAGGGAGACGCAATATTCTTCTCTTCACCCCAGAAAGGGAACTGATGGCAGACCAAAGAAATGATTGCATCAAAGTCCCATGTGTTAAGCCAGTGAGTTTTTTGGGGGGCTACTAACAGGAATACGGGTTACTTACAGGACCAGGGGTGACTCAGAAAAGTAGCTGAATCACAGAAAAGCCCAAGAGGACACTTGACACTATGAGGGTTCTCTGCGTGTCCTGGAGGCAGCTCAGTGGGTGAGAGAGCCCCCAACAACTGGCTGGTCTGCACCTCCCCCACCTGCAGTTGTTTACTGTGTTCGCAAAGCTGGGGAGGTACTTTCACAAATCTCACAAGCTTTAACCCTCTCAGATTCTCTTCCTCCATACTGGAGAGAGTGTTTCAGTTCAAAGGGCACTGCTGGCCAACATGCTTTGATGCTAGCTTTCTGGCCCCCAGAACTAATAGATGGTGAAACTTCTCAAATTCAGCTGGTTTTCCAAGTTTGGTTGATAAATTGGTGCCATGCCCAAGGAAATTAATTCACTATTCACCTGGTCTACCTAAATCTACAGATGGACTCGGATTCCTTCCAGTTAGCAACTGCCTTCGTAGAATCTACCTCTTGGGCCAACCAGCTTCCAAAACCAGTAACCTAAACCATGCCCCAGGAGGATGCAGTATGAGCCTTGCCTTGAAGGAGCACCGCAATATTTCTCTCTGAGGCTGGTTTTCAGATAAAAATCTCCCAGTCAAATATGGAAGGGCTCATAATACGAAGGTGTGCAGCTGCAGGTCCTCTTCAGCCGGCTCTTCAGCGAAGGTTTGTTTAGACCCAATGTCAGGAAGTTTTATTGAGACCCTCTGAGCAAAGAATTGTAAGGAATCGGTGCTGGCTTGTGACAGCGCTGAACTATCTGTCCCCTGACCCCTGGGACCATCTAAACACAGAACACTCTGGTGGTCAAAGGGTCACGGCTTCCTCTCTGGAGCGCCCTCTGGTGTCCTCCAGTCATGTCAGCTAGTTATTGGGAAAAGCGCTCAAGGGAACTGGCAGTTTCTGAATCTAGAAAATTACAGGAATTCTTCTGGTGACTCTTTTGACGTCAGTGTCTCTGTAGTTTCCAAGAACAGCAGAGGTAGCAATTCTAAGCCCAACTTAGTTTAGTTTTCTCCATGCTTTCAGGGAGGAAAATTAACTAACAACTAACTAACCATCTTTCTTTTGTCCTTTCTTTCCTTCCCTCTCTCTTTTTCTCTCTCTCTCTTTCTTTCTTTCTTTCTTTCTTTCTTTCTTTCTTTCTTTCTTTCTTTCTTTCTTTCTTTCATTCTTTCTTCCTTGTTTTCTTTCATTCTTTCCATGTGGTTTTTCAATACAGGGTTTCTCTGTGTAGCCCTACTTAGCCTGGAACTTATTTTGTAGACCAGGCTGGCCTCGAACTCATAGAGACCCACCTGCCTCTGCCTCCTGCATGCCTTTAATCCCAGGAGTTGGGGATTTAGGAGGTGAGTCACCATGCCTGCCCCAGGACTCTTTATCCTAGATTTTAAAGCAGTGTACCCATAGGTTTCCAGACTTTCTGGCCACATTTATATCACCCTGTCTTAGTGTTTCTATTGCTTTGCCAAAACACCATGACTGAAAAAGCAAGATGGGGAGGGAAGGGTTTGTTTGCCTTACACTTCCACATTGCTGTTCACCACAGGAAGCCAGGACAGAAACTCAAACAGGGCAGGATCCTGGAGGCAGGAGCTGATGCAGAGGCCATGGAGGGTGCTGCTTCCTGGCTCGCTTCACATGGCTAGCTCATATAACCCAGGACCACCAGCCCACCATGGGCTGGGCCCTTCCTCGTTGATCACTAATTGAGAAAATGCTTTACACCAGGATCATGGAGGCATTTCCTTAACTGAGGCTCCTTCCTCTCTGGTAATTCTATCTTGTGTCCAGTTGTCACAAAACCAGCTAGGACACACCACATTCTGAGAAAAAGGAAGAGGATCAGATCTGAGTTCTCCAGGTGCCTTTAAGGCCTTAATGACATGTACAGTTGATCATTCTCTGTGGGCAGTGGTCCTTGGCATCGTGGGACGTTTATAAGGGTCCTTGCCTACTGGATGCTGAGAGAACTTCATGTGAGAGCTACAGGTGTTTCCAGTTACTAGCAAGTGTACCCTGATGAGCCATAGGGGGTAGGGTCACCCCGTCCATTGCCTTAGTGCTCCTTACACTGTTGATGATGATAATAGTAACATAGCATATGGCCTATTTAGTTCAATGATAAAAAGTGGATCTTCATAAAGATTTCCATGATTCTTGGATGTTACCTCTAATTGTGTGTGTGTGTTTATTTATTTATCTTGTGGGGGCACCTGTGCCATGCATAGGTCCGAGAACAACTTTCAGGAGTTGGTTTTCTCCTCCCACATTTGCCAGCTCCAGTTGGCAGCTTTGGTGGAAGGTGCCTTTGCCTGCTGAACCGTCTTGTAATTTGGAATTAGTGTGATTTTCCTGAGTGATAAAGGCCATGTCATACATGGTAGAATTTGGCAGCAATGACAGAAAACAAAGAAGGCAATCATAATCAGGGAATTCTTCTCCATGCCATTAAGCATGCTTGGCTGGACAGGAGTCGCTTTGACCATAAATGACGAGTTAGCATTAGAGAACCTGAGAACAACTACCACTTAACCCAATAAACTCTATCACTTTTAAGTTCTGAATGCTCGAGGTCTGAAATGAGGGCATCAGCAGGGCCACGTTCTTCCAGAAGCTCCCATGGGAGGACCCTTCCTGCCTTTTCAGGTTCTGGGAGCTCCTTGGCTTGTGGCTGCATCATTCCAATGTCTATGTCCATCTGCACGTAGCTTCCTCCCTGTATTTCTGTCTTTACATGGCTATCATTCACATGGGCTTGTCTACACCAGTATGACCTCATTTGAACTAATTACATCTGAAATGACCCTGTTTACAAGGAAGATCCCATTTTTCTAAAGTAGTGGAGATTGTGACTTCAATATGCAATCTCTTCTTAAGGAGATACAATTCAGACAATAGCAGATAATACTTGGCTTCACTCTTAAAGCTAATAGATTTTGACTGAGACAATAGCACTTGGTGGTGTTTCAAAATGGCTGCTTTGAACAGTGATGTATGGGAGACATTGACCTGGTCTCATAAACATTCAAGAAAGAAACAGAGAGAAATGAATGAAAATGCCCCCTTACTGTATCTGGGGATTGGAAAGCAAGGTTGGTTGGTGCTAAATTTGATGTCAATGATACTAGAAAATGTGTAGGCGGTGGGGTGTTCAGATGTTTCTGGCCCACATACCCAAGGGCACATTTTAAGGGGTCTATTTTTTTGGAACCAAGCTCCAAGATGCCAAAATACACAAGATCCAAAAGAGGTACTTGTGGCACCTGGTGGGTTTGCCAAAGGAACAGCTGCCCTCCTTGATTCTAAGTTCCTGAAGAGTGACACATAGGACTCTGCCAAGAACTAAGATTCAGAATGGAGGAGGATGACCTGCTCTTTGTACAGACTCACTCTTCAGATGCCTAATCTCAGCATACTCCATCTCCACCAGCCCCAACCCCCCCACTACCACCCCCTCACACTACCACCCCCCCACCATCATCCCCACCCCCCCTCCCCCCACCACAGAGAACACAGAACTGTAACACACATTGACAGCCCATTTAAAGTTGACATCTTGGACCCACAAGGTGTTCAAATGTGTAACACTACTAACCCAATTCTGTTGACATCCTGTAACTACTGAGAATTCAGAACTTGGACTTTTTATTCAAAGTATCAATCCCTCCTGCACAAAGACCTCTTTGCTCAGGACATCCAGGGTATGACCACTCCATTCTTCAGTGTGGTGACACAAGAAGTCCACAGAAGAATCAGCTGTCATGAGGAGCCCTCTCTTTGTTAGGGTCACTGTTGCTGTGATAAAACGCCATGACTGAAGGAAATCGGGGAGGAAAGGGTTTACTCAGCTTATATTTCCACATCATTGTGTGTCACCAAAAGAAGTCAGAACAGGAAATCAGACATGGCAGGAACCTGGAGGTAGCAGCTATTGCAGAGGCCATGTGGGAGGGCTTCTTGCTAAGATCTGTGGCCTACATGGCAATTTACTACATAACTGCACTGGAAGGACAGTTGTAAAAGTTGTAACAAATGTGTCTACTGTGTAAGTCTTCCTGGGAGGATGGGAATAAATACCTACTCACTCTAGATGGGATATCAGTGACAGGCCACAGACACTGTTCCACCCAAGTCTATCTTGGTGAATCAGTGGGCTTATGGGAGCATGGATGGGGTATTACTTATAGGAGAATGGATAATTCAAAGGCAGCTCCATCACTGAAAAACCTGTACCAGCATGGGTACAGAAACTCACAGAAATGGATCCCTGGAGTTTCCTGAACAGATTGTAAGCAGCTATATGGGGTGGAGGGCCTTCTCTCTATGGCAGCTGTTAAAAAACAAAAACAAAACTGGGAAGAACCTTTGTGAATCTTGTAAGTTTCAGGAGCGTCCTCAGCCTTGCATGTTTCCTGTACTTCCTGAGTCTCTTGAGCCTCCCTCTTCTTTCCAGGAGGGAATATTTATATTCAGAAGAAATAATTTGATTATTCATTGTTATTATATTGAGAATCTACAAAAACAAAAAGATTTCAGAAGTCCACACCCAAGGAGCTCTTAGCTAGTCCCAGAAGGGGAGAGCCCTCACAACTTAAATTTGCAAGTGATTTTGAAAGACACTTCATTGTCAGTCTATTTGACAAGTCCGTGTTGATGCCTGTTTTAGTAAGTGTAAAATGTCAGTATAGTATAATCTGAAAGGAAAGCCTCAGTTGAGAGATTGTCTTTCTTGGCTTGGCCTGTGGGCAGTTTTGTGAGAGATTGTCTTGATTGTTAATTCATGTTGGAGGGCCCAGCCTGCTGTGGGCAGTACCATTCCCACAGGTGTGGTCTGAGGAAGCTAACTGAACATGAGCCTGAGTGAGCCAGACAGAGAGCCAACAAACAGCATTCCTCCATAGTTTCTCCTTCAAATTCTTGCCTTGAATTTTTTCAGTGGTGGGCTGTGACCTGGAAGTATAAGCCAAATAACCACTTCCTCTCCTCAGTTGCTTTGATCAGTGTTTTATCACAGTAACAGAATGAAACCAGAACAAGCCCCTAGTCAAGCCTCATGCTATGGAAGCCCCCATCTCGGTGGCTAGCCATTGCAGGGGTCTGGTTGGGCACTGTAGTCTTGGTTTCAAAGGCATTATAAAGCCTAGGTGGCAGAAAAGTTAATATCAATTAATTAATTAATATTAATTATCAGTGGATTCTAAGTCCCATAAAGGAATATAGAACACAGTGGGAATGCACCTGTGGGTGTGTCTATGCGGTGTTTCCAGGCTCGTGAGGGAGAGAAGACTCAAACTAAATGTGAGTGGCATGGACCAACAACTGAATAAAACAGGAGAGAGCGAGCTGAGCATTCATCTCCCTCTGCTTCCTGACTGTGGATGCAAAGAGCCAGTTGCCTCCTTCTCTGCTGCCATGACTCCCTTGACGTGGTGGACACTTCCCTCAAACTGTATCTAAATAAGTCTTTCTATCCTGAAGTTGCTTCTTGTCAGGTATTTGTTCACATCAACAGAAAAATAAGGACTCCAAACTGTTGGGGGCCCATTCTAGGTCCAGTCTCAGAAGTTAATGAGAGGGTTACACCAGGCTTTAGAAAGAGAGAAACCAGACTCCACCCTGTAGTAGAAGTTTTGGTTTTCAGTTATGTTATATGAACATGTTTTTGTTTTAATCCCAGGTGTGGGGCATGGGGCTGATTCAGATAGTCCATAGCAGCTGATTGTTTGCCTCCTGCCGGCTCTGAGAGGCGCTCTTTGTCAGTTGAAGATAGTTTAATTCTGAGGACTCTGGAGAGGGAATAAATGCCACAGCCAAGGAAAAGAGAGGAAAGAGAGATCTGAGAAAGAAGGAGGCTACTGCTTCCCCTCTGCTGCTCCTGGTTGCATTTGGTGCAGTTTGATGAGAAGAAGTTGAAGATATCCTGAAACTAAAATTGGACTTTCCCCAAAGAACTGCATCCCTAACCACCAGGAAGTAACCTAAGAGAACCACACCTCCTCTCCCCACTAACCTTCTTTCTCTTGGACCTGGGGTTGGGGGTTGGAAGGTACTGGGGTTAAGGATAAAGAGGTATAAGAACCTAAATAAAATAGAGTTTAAAAAGTGGTGCCCAATGTTGGGCTTAGAATAATGGAAAATCTGGTTTCTAATGCCATAAAGGAGATAGCATGGTACAAAATAAACAAGCAAATTAACTAACTAACTAACTAACTAACTAACTAACTAACTAACTAACTGTTTCAGTATATGAGCAAAAGGTTTGCTGTGGCTGCTACTGCTAGGTTCTCTCCCACTCTGCTCCCAGTAGGAGTTTTCTGTTTTTGATTCATCTTCTTCCCATGTTTCATTTTTAAAAAGGTTAAGAGAATGATTGAAAAATTGGAAAAGTTGCGAGTGGATATGGAAGGACTGAGAAACAAAAAGTGGATGAAATAGGAAAACCAGAAGGCTCACCCAACTTTCTTGCTTTTGAAAGGATTGCAGAGTTGGCTGTGCAACTAGAGAGTGTGCGGGTAGAGATGGAAGTGCTTGGGTAGTAAACGGTGCTGCTGGACAAGGGAGAACAGGAAGGCCCAGACCTGGTGACTGCGAGCTGGAGCTTCCTGCAATTGCCACCCTGCCCTGCTCTACTCGCTGTCAGTCTCAAGTTCCCAAAGCCCCTGCCTGGGTAGGCTGGAGAGCTGCGAGAAGCAGAAGGCCATATTGGGTAAAAGGGTTAAAGAAAAACAGCCTGTTTCAAGAGAAAGGGTTAATCTTGAGCAAACTGAGCTGCCAGAGGAGCAGTCTCAGGTTAAGAGATCACCACCATTAGCTTTCCCAGTAGCCACCAAAAGCCTTAGATATCAAAATGCTCAGTGCTTCAATGGTGGTAAGTTCCCATATTTGAAAAGAAATTGCGACCAAGCTGCTAATAGCCTCAGAGCTGAAAATGGCAGCTGAGGAATACGGAACTTGCACTCTTGGATAGGAGCAAGCAGTTCTGGCAGCAATGGAATGCCCACGTTTCCTGGGGCTTGAAGATGCTGTAGTAAAAGAGGTCATTTGACTAGTGAATGCTGGTCCAAAAGGGACATAGATAATCTCCTTTTAAGAAAGCAATGAGTCTCATTCATATTATAGGGAAAAAAGCCATCTTTTTTAAACAAAAAGGGGGACATGTAGTGGAAGTTTTTTTTTTTCAGTTATGTTATGTAAACATGTTTTATTTTAATCCCAGGTATGGGGGATGCTCCAGATTGTCCACAGCAGCAGATTATTTGCCTCATGAGTCTCAGAGAGAGGCATGGTCTTTGCCAGCTACGGTTAGTTTAATTCTGAGGACTCTAGACGAGGAATAAATGCCAGAGCCCAGAGGTTGGGGGGAGGGTCCGAGAAAGAAGAATGCTGGGGCTCCCCGTGCTTCTCCTGGTCGCTGTTGAAGCAGTTTGATGAGCAGATGTTGGATATATCCTAAAACAAAGATTGGACTTAACCTGAGGAACCCAGCGACCCTAACCAGCAGGAAGTAGCTAAAGAGAGCTCTGCCCACTCTCCCCACTAACCTTTCTCTCCTACCTGGTGTTGGAGTTTTAGAAGAGACTGGGGTGGAGAAGGGAGAAAGAGGCATAAGAAACCCTATTAAAATAGATTTTAGAAACCTCAAGCTGTGTGCCATGCTTAGTTACCCAACCTGGCTAAGCCTTGCTTTGCTCATTGTTAAAATAAGGGCTGCGTTAGTTAGCTGAGGCTGTTGTAACGAAGTGATGGCAGCCTGGGTGGCTTCAGCGACAGAATTTCATTTTCTCACAGTTCCAGAGGCAGGAAGGCTGAGATTGACGTTCCACCTGGTTGATACCTCCAGAGACCTCTGTCCTTGACCTGTAGACAGTGTCTTCCAAACATGACTGTGTCTCAAGCTCCCTGCCTATCTTAGATGGTGCTGACTTGGGTCTTCGTGTGTGAGTTCATTTTGCCTTAATGGCTTCTTTAAAGATTCTATTTCTAAATAGGGTTGCATTCTGAAGGAGTAGGGGACATTGCAGTCTTAACAGGGGTTGTGGGTTGCTCTGAGGACAGTGAGATGAAATCCTGGGAGCCTAGGGTGCTGCAGGCCATCAAAAGGTGGAAATTCGGATTTCCATTCCCACCGATTCTGGTGGCATTGTGTGGAAAAAATTGCCTCTAAGAAGTGGGTGGCGCACAGGAAAAGTGGCTTTTGTTTCAGCGATAATCCCCTTAAAACATCTGGTCTTCCCCCACCCCCAGCCGGCGCGAATGGAGTTGCCATGAAAAGGTGGTGCTGGGTCTTCGCAGCTGCGCAGCCAGGCTGCTTTCCTGAGGAGGCCTTTGCCCGACCTTGCGGAATCTGAGCTTTAGCACTTAAGGCCGGGTTTCTTTTCAAAGGAGCTGAAGGCTCAAGCACTTCGTTGTACCTAATCCTTTTTCAGAAGAAGGGGGCAGGCATTTTAATGCAGCCTCAAAATCCTCGCTTGGCTTTACAAAGGACGCTGGTGGATTTTCACACTCCGGGGAAGGCCTGGGTACCAGAAATGGGCCCGGCAAACCCACACAAAGACTGAGGCAATAACTGGGAAAACTGGGGCTCTTTCCCACTTTCAGGAGTGCCCCAGGTTGGATTCTTCTCCTCAGGTGAAGCTGGCTAGGGGAGGACAATGCCAAGTCCTGTCACAAGAGAACATCACACTCCTCACATCCCAGAAATGCATGGCTGTACAAGTTGGAGCAAAAGTAAATCTGAACATCCCTGTTACTCATTAGAATGCTAAGTTGAAAGGATTGGGGGGGGGTGGAGTCTCTAAAGATGACAAATAGGAAATGTTATAACAAAACACTGACTGCCTTAGTTAGGGTTTCTATTGCTGTGCAGAGACGCCATGACCACAGGAACTCTTACAAAGGAAAATAGTTAATTGGGGCTGCTTTACAGTTCAGAGATTTAATGCATAGTCATCATGGTGGGAAGCACACTGGCATGCAGCCAAACAAACATGGTGCTAGAGAGGAAGCTGAGAATTCTACATCCAGATGGGCAGACAGCATGAAGAGAGTGAGTCAGTGGGCCTGGCTTGAGCATCTGAGACCTCAAAGCCCAACCCCTCAGTGACACACTTCCTCCAACAAGGCCACACCTCCTAACAGTGGCCCTCTTTATGGGTCAATGGGGTCATTTTCTTTACACTCCTGACCCAAGGCCTCCTCAGACTTTGCCTTCATTGATGAGGCATTTGGGAATTAGGGGTCCAATATAAATACCCAGAAGCACAGTGACATGTGGAGTTTTAGATAATAAATTATTTTAAAACTTATTTGCCCCTAAACATTGCTGCAAGAATTAAGAATCTACTGCCATTATTCCCATTTTCTGAATTAGAAAACCAAGGCCCAGAGAAGTTAAGTCCTGTAAGGTCATAGAGCTGGGGAGATCTCTGTGTCCCGCAGGCCATTCCTGCCTCTGGCTGCTGGAAAAGGTGAATTAGGCTTTTGTTAGTTCATCATATCCCAGCCCCAAGGTAGAGTCTGGCTTGGACAAAGCGTTCACTAGCCGTGTGTTTAATACTGGTTAGAAGAGGGTATTTGATATGGGTGACCTACTATATTATAGCTCAACCTCCTTTAAAGAGAAGAGCGAGGAGGGCGAAGGGACCTGTCCAGGCTTTTGACATGGCCTGTTAGTAGCAACGCCGGGCTTAGAGCTCAGATATACAGGTTCCAAGTTCCTGGGACACCCGATGGAGAAAGATGCAGCTTTGGTAGACATGAATGGTAAACACAGGATGGTGGCCTGGTGAGAAATGCCTCCCAGAGGCATGGGCATTGGAACACTTGGTCCCCAGTTGGTTGGCTGTTTGGGGAGGGTTAGGAGGTACAGCCTTGCTGGGGGAAAAAGGTGTTCTATTTGCACATGGGCTTTGAGGGTTTAAGACTACACCCTTATTTTGCAGTTTCCTTTCTCAGCTTCCTGCTTCTGCCTCCAGTTATTCTGCTACCACCATCGTGGGCTTGGACCTTCTGCAACCATCAGCCAAAATACCCTTTTCTTTTATAAGTTTCCTTTACCACCACAACATAAAAGTAACTGATATACACAGCACATGATTGTGTGATCTGTGTAGAAGACTAGGAAAACATGGGGGGAATTTATTTAAAACTCCTGCACTGTTTATCCAACACCTAAAAATTACCACTGTCAATATTGTCTGACCTCGAATAAACCTGACTTGGATAAACCTGATGGCCGGAGCCCTCTGTTTTTCAAGTCACCCCTCCCAGCTCTGGAGTTTCTAATGGGTTCTGTCTCAGAAGGGGATGTGCCACACGTGCTCATGCTCAGGTGTGGTGGAATGACAGCAGCTGGACACAGTGGTGTGGCTCGTAAGTCATGCTTTCTACCGAAGCTGTATCTTTCTCCATTGGGTGTCTCAGGACCTGGAGACCTGAGCTCTAAGCCCAGCATTGCCACTAACGGGCCATGTCAAAAGCCTGGACAGGTCCCTTCGCTTCCCCTGTTCTTCTCTTTAAAGGAGGTTGAGCTAGAAAATAGTGGGCCACCCACACCAAACCCCCTCTAATAACCAAATTCAGGCACACTGTCTTGGCTTGGGTTTCTGCTGCTGTAACAAAACACCATGACCAAAAAAGCAACTAGGGGAGGAGAGGGTTTATTCGGCTTACACTTCCGGATCATAGTCCATCATTGGGGGATGTCAGGACAGAAACTCAAGCAGGGCAGGAGCCTGGAGGCAGGAGCTGATGCAGAGGCCATGCAGGGGTGCTGCTTGCTGGCTTGCTCGCCATGGCTTGCTCAGCCTGCTTTCTTATAGAACCCGGGACACCAGCCCAGGGATGGCACCACCCACCATGAGCTGGGCCCGCCCCCTTTGATCACTAATTGAGAAAATACCTTACAGCTGGATCTCATGGAAGCATTTCTTCAACTGAAGCTTCCTCCTCTCTGATGACACACACACGCAGAAACAGAGAGAGAGAGAGTATTGGCCAAGTTTTATTATAAAGATTAAACTAAAAGTAGAGGAAATTATTTCCATATTGGGTCACAAAAGCCCCAGTTCCTTGCCCTGTAGTTCCTGTCACCCTGTCACATTCTTCTCTCCATGAACAGGTTGTTTTGAAGCAAATCCCAAATATTCTGCAGTGTCATATGTGACTATGCAGGATGTCACCCTAAAAGTTAAGGGCTCTTTATTTAAACAAGACGATTGTTGAGCTTTTAAAAATATGGAAAATAATTTTTACTTCATCAGATAACCAGGGGAACTGAATGTTTGTGTCTCTGTAGCAACAGCTCTCAACCTTCCTACTGCTGTGGCCCCTAATATAGCCCCCCATGCTGCGGAGACACCAGCCATGAAATGACTTTAGTTGCTACTTTGTAACTGCAGTTTTTCTGTTGTTAGGAGTTGTAATGTAACTATCTGTGTTTTCTGATGATCTTAGATGACCCCTGTGAAAGGATTGTTCAACTGCCCCCGGGGTCATGACCCACAGGTTGAGAACCGCTGCTCTGTAAGCATGTTCAATGTTGTTGCTGTTATAGGGACCGAGTCTGCATGGTTCCAGATGAGGTTTTCCTGTTCCCAAGGTTGTCTGAGTCTCGGCCCACTCAGAGCATGAAACAATAAAATGAACTGATACACCCCCCAGCCCTGGCAGCAGATGCTCTGCCTCACTAGGAAGGCCTATAGGTGTCCTGCAGAGGATCTTTCAGAGGCTGGCCTTTGTCCACCGGAGGGGGCCAAGCATAACCGGGGGAATGCAAGAAGGACACAAGAACGACTCGAGACTGACAGGAGAAACAGGGTTCACGTGGCTTCCAAGGCGGTTGTGTGCGGCCTGGAGACTGGGTCTGCGTGAGCTCTGCCTATCCGTGTGCTTCTCCAGCCTTTCGACGTCTCCAGGGTGCTCTGACTTAAACGTGGTGTGTACCAGGGCGTGGTGGCAAAGCTCCAAACTTGGGTTCCATCTCATAAACACCAGTAGGAGGTGCTGAAATTACACTGTCTTCATGTTTGATAGCTGAACAATTCTCATGTGCCCACTGAAGCAACTTAGGGTTTTATGAACCATGTTGACCCGTGTTGAGGGGAGACCAAGGGGCAAGGCTTATCCAGCATTCAGGGTGACCCACCTCTGAAACTGGCCTTTGCAAAGCAGTGGCCGGCTGAACCCCGACGAGAGTTTTCAACCACTTCTCACTCTCCTGTGTCACTTTGTAGTGTTTGCAGATTTATTTAACCCTTTTGCTTGAAATATCTTAATCAAGGTTACAAACCACAGCGTTCACACACAATTCCGGCCTTGTCATTCCGCGGTTAATTTTTTTAGAAGGTGGATTTTTCTTTGTCCTCTCTGTTGTTCCCACAGGGACTTACCTTAGAAAGTCAATTTGAGTCCAGATATTGGGTTCAACTGGGCCAGTCATGGACTTGGACTTGACACCTGAGAAAGGTCCCAGAGTTCTTCCTTGGGACATAGTCTTTCATTGTCTGTCAACCTTCCTAGTCTGGATGTGAGACACTGTGGTGTGGTGTGACCCTGTAAGTTCATGACTTCACTCCTTTTCTCTTAGTGTTTTCCTGCACAGGCTGAAAATTTGCCTCATGTTTTTATTTCTCCTGTTTTGAGGGAGTTTTGCTTATTCTCTAAATTGAGTTATTATTTAATTTAAGACAGGTCCAAGATGTCTTGGAACTTGCTCTGTAGACCAGGCTAGCACTGACTCACAGATATCCCTTTGTCTCTGCCATCCACATGCTGAAATTTAAGGTATTCACCACCATGCCTGGCAGACTTCTGAAATTCACTCTTTCAAATTAGCCTTATCTAAGCAATGAAAGAAAAAAGGAACAAATGGGTTTACATTAAGTTAAAAAAAAACTGAACAGCAAAATAAATCTCATAGCTAAAACACAGTGCATGAATTAGGAAGAAAATGTTTGCAAATCCTATATTAAATAAAGATCCAAGAATAACTGCCAAAATATAAAAAGAACTTGAGTATGGTTCAGTGGGTAAAGGTATTTGCCAACAATATGATAGCCTGAGTTTTCAATACCTACAGCCCACATGGTAGAGGAGGAGAAAAACCTAACTCCTGCAAGTTGTCCTTTGACTTCTATATGTACTCTAGGTATGTGCAAGCCTGCACCTCTACACACACCAAATAAATAAATAGATAGATAGATAGATAGATAGATAAATAAATGTGAAAATTTAAGAATTCAAACTATTCAATATCAAGAAAACAAATAATCTTATTAAAAATGGCTAGATTCTCAAGTAGGCATCTCTCAAAGGAGGAATACAAATGGCCAAAAGATATGTGAAAAATGTTAATTTCAAATCATCAGAGAAATTAATTGAAATGACAATGACTGATTAGTTCATGCCTATTAGACTGGCTATTATCAGGACTTATAAAAGGGGTCAGAGAGATGGACCAGCAGTCAAGAGCACCTGCTATTC
Source organism: Pachyuromys duprasi (assembly GCA_028658305.1). Taxonomy (NCBI): domain Eukaryota; kingdom Metazoa; phylum Chordata; class Mammalia; order Rodentia; family Muridae; genus Pachyuromys; species Pachyuromys duprasi. Next base: position 101,432,987 of record CM053753.1, on the reverse strand, counting down.
AGTCATGGGGTCATAGTTTAGACCAGGGGTCTTCAAACTACGGCCCGCAGGCCACATGTGGCCCACAGAGGAGTCTGATCCGGCCCGCCAGCAATGAGCACAGTTTGGCCGCCAAGATACCTGCCAGCATATACACTCAGTGTCACAGCTTCTCAGGGATGACATCAACCGCCTCCGCCCACAGCATGCTGTGTGCTGGCA
>CM053753.1:101294260-101426662 GCA_028658305.1 Pachyuromys duprasi | reverse complement strand
GGGCTGTCCTCAGTGTGAGATGTTTAGAGGTAACCATGGGCTCTGCCCACAGATACAGAGAACACCTGCTGTACCAACACAGGTATGACAGTCAAAATATCACTTTGTCCATTGTGGGTTACCTGCCATAAGAAGGCTGCCACAGAGCAGGTGTTCTGCCAAGGACTGTATATGTTATCTTTGAAAGTGCCCCTTCCATACCCACTATGCCCCTGAGATAGGTACTGTACTATTCCCCCTTAAGAGCAATAGAATTAAGGATTGTGTCTGAGTTCACACAGCTCTTAGGGGCATCTCACCCACATCTCTATAGTATCTACAATACCACACAGAACTCAGCCAAGATATCAAGTGCTGATTGTATTATCAAGACCAGATGTGATGGTTGATTTTATGCATCTATGATAATGCTTTGGGAGGTAGATTAATGTTGTAATCAGTGGACCAAATAAGGTCCTCTGAAATATGAGTGGGCCCTGTTCAGTCTGTTGAAGGTCCAGGCAGAACAAAACTACTGACCTTCCCTGAAGCAAGATAAAATTCCCACCCTAATACTGGAATCTTTTTCTCTTCAAATGTGACCCTTTGGGCATCCCATCTGCTGCCTACCAGACTGGCCCTGTCCAGTCTGCTTCCTTGGTCTCCCACTTGCAGGCTCATGCTGCATGTAGGCCCTGGGACTCAGCAGCCCCCAAAACCACATGAGCAGATTCCTTATAATAAAAACATCTTTCTACATAAATATGCCCATGGTGTTAATTCTACTTCTCTGGCTCACTTTGACTGAGGCAGCTTTCACACATGACAGCCTGCTGTATCTTGGTATTTTCAATAGTACTGCTTCATTTGCTTTAGGACCAACTTTGCCTCCATTATCTGCTTGTTGTTTTAAAGTAAGACCTTAGGCTAATAATGCCTAATATGTTCCTGTATCATTGGCCATTTGAAGACTTCTGAATTCTGAATAAATTCCTCTGTAATGTTCTTCCGGTTCACCCTGCAGAGTACAGTCTAGAGTCGATCCCATCTATTGGGCTTTGTATATTCCAGTCATTAACTCCTGTGTCCTTTTACCTCAAGATTTCATCTTTGTAATACTCATCTGTTCTTTTTTATTTTTATATGCTTCGTGACCTTACCTTCTTGCTGAATCTTTTTTTAATCCATAACACTCTTTCTTTAACCAAAAGATATTTATTTAGCACTCTCCCTTCAGTGTTATGCTTAATTCTTGATTTTTCATGATATACTCTGGTCATGCTCTTCTCCTTCCCAGTGCCTCCCTTCTCTTCACCTACCAAACTCTGTGCCATCGCTCGACCCCCTCACTCATGTTCTCTCTCTCTTTAGTAAACGGATAAAGAGAGAGCTACATTTCAGCCTGAAGTGTTCCCCAGCCTTGCACAGAGCAGCCTCGTGATTGTAAGACAAGCGTCTACCTCTTCTAACTTTCCCTAAGTCCGGCATGCTGAGATTGTCAGTCTATCCTCCATTCTGTTCTGGCCATGAATATTTTGTAGTTTCCTTTTGCTTTTATGTTTTGAGCACATAATTAAAACAAACCTGTCATTTGTCTGCATTGATGCAGCAGAGACATTGGAAGCATGATTCTTGGTGGGGTTCAGTATTCCCTACTGTCCCCCATTTTTATCACTATTTGGCAGGACCACCTCCCCAAATCTCCTTGCAGGGGAGAGCTGCTCAGTTATCTTGGCTTTACAAAGTGCTATATGATTAGGAGATCAGAGTGCTTAGCAATGAAGACAGGGGCTGAGCTGGACTTCCAGAGTTCGAATCCCAGAAGTGCTGCTTAGTCACGTAAACTTGGGCTAAGCTATTAATGCCTTAAGTCCTAATAGCCTCATCTGAAAGACATAGCAATTGTGTAAACATCCTAGGATTATCCTAAAGATTAAATGAAATAATCCACATAAAGCACACCTCCCACAGCTGCTGGCACACAGTCAGCCCTCAATAACTGCCTGCCATCATTACAGTGCTTGTCACTGTTGGATTAGAATCAGGTGCCCAACTTCAGAGAATTGTTCTTTTGTTGAAAGGCTCCAACAGTCTAAGCAGCAGAAAAGAGAAATGCCAAGAAATTACTTAATCACAGGATTTTTTTCCAGGCACTTTTAGATCTTGATTGCTGGGTTCCATAACAAATCCAGGATTGGTTTTAGTTATATAGTTAGTGAGAAAGTAGAACGCTAGGATGGTTGCACACATCTGGACACAGGTGTGTGAAAAGGTCAAACACAGGTAAAACTCTCTGGGACAAACAACAAAAATGTAACTACCTTGGAAGTCAGAGTGCTGTTTTCCAGGGGCTGCGGAACTGTCAAAGTAGCACTGATATTGGTCCAAAATGGCCATTGTTTCGGTTGGTTTTGATTTTGGTGGTTTGAGACAGGGTCCACCCTCCAGTTCTGTTCCCGCCAATAAGTATTTTTGTTGTTTTCTTTTGTGTTTAATGTTTTGAGCATGTAATTAAAATAAATCTATCATTTGTCGGCATGGATGCAGGAGAGAGACTCAAAGCATGATTCTTGGTGAAGTTCAATATTCCCTACTGACCCCTTTTTTATCACTATTTGGCAGAACCAAGTCTCCTTACAGGGGAGAGCTGCCCAGTTATCTTGGCTTTACAAAATGCTATGATTAGGTCTTTCTATGTAGTTCTGGGTATAGTCTGGTACTCACTATGGAACCCAGGCTGGCCTTGAACACAAACCAATCCTGCCTCAGACACAGAGCACTGGGATACAGGGCCATATGACTGTGTCTGGCTAATGGCCAGTATTTTATAGTCTGGAGCACCCTGGATGATATTACAAATGCTCCTCAGTGGGCAGTCGGGTCACATCCCTACAAACCCGTTACCCATGGAGAATATCCTAAGTCAGGTTATGATGACTTCATGCTGTACAAGCATGAAGATCTGGGCTCAGAGCCCTAGCACAAAAAACGCATGATAGTGCAAGCCTGGAATTCTAAGGCAGGCCAGGAGGAAGCAGGAGGACATGGGCCTGATGATCATCTAGTGTAGCTAACTGGTAAGCTCCAGCATCAGTGAGGGACATTGCCTCAAAATAGAAGGTGGAGAGCAATGTAGTAAAATACACACATGCAAACAAGCATGCACACCCGCATGTACTTGCTCAAATGCACACAAAACAAAGGAAAAACAAAAATTCCTAAGTTGTAATACACAGATGGTACCTAACAGTCTCCCTGCTCAGTCCGGCCTGCCTTACACCTACTCAGAACACTGGAGCCCACAGCTAGACCACCGAGAGCACATGTGATACATAGCACATGTGACATATTGAGTCCTGTGCTGAATATATCAAACAGAAGAGCTGCGGGGATATATCTTGATATCAGCATGAGATCAAAGCAAATCACAATCCTTCAAGGGTGGGCTGAGTGAAGACTTCATTGTCTTCAGATACAGTTTGTAGACTGTAGTGTTTGAATGAGATGTCTCTTATAGTTGGTTGCTGTTTGGGGAGGTTTAGTGGGTTGGACTTGGCAGAGGTGTGTCACAGGGGTGGGCTTCGAGGTTTTAAAAGCCTCCAGCCGTCCCCAACATGCCCTTGCTCTCTGTTTCTTGTTTCTTGTTAAGATCCGAAAGAGTTCTCAACTACTGCTTCACTGTGTTCTGCCTGCTACCCCCACCCCGAGATCACGGACTCCGCTCTGCCATCGTGCACTCAATGATCTTCAAAGGGAAGCTCAGAAGAAACCCTTCCTTCTATAAGTTGTCTTGGTCTTGGTGTTTTACCACAGCAAAAGAAAATAGCTAATCGTTTTCTTTGTAGCAAGTTTGTAGACCAAAAAGAATTTGCAAAACATACTTTTACTGTCCACCAAATGTAAAATAGGTGAATAAAGTCTGAGCTTTTTGTTTGTTTGTTTGTTTGGACAAGAAATTTACCAACTTTGGGTTTATGTTTTCTGCAATTTCATGAAATTCTCCACAGAAACCAATAAGATTTGAAATTCTAGTCTTTAAATTAAATATCCTAAGAGTTTAGAAGAAAGTGGTAGAATAGCATGTTTTTAAATTCTTTTTTTTTAATTTGGGCACTCTATTTAAAAAAAAGCACAATTGGGTCTGGAGAGATGACCCAGGGGTTAAGAGTACTTATTGTTCTTGTAGAAGACCCTGGTTCAGTTCCCAGAACCGACATGACATGAGAGAAAACACTTATTGTGGTGGTATTGCAACCATTCTGTTTTACTGTCTAAGTTCTTAGGAAACAGCCACAACATTCATTATGTTAAAAGTTACACAAGCACGGGCCCCATACAGATATGCAGAGCTATAGTTCACAGTCAGACTCACAGACAGATTGCTAATGTCCATAACTGTGGTACACTTACGTGCCTTGTTAGAGCCATTGCAGGCAACGAAGTGAACAGATGAGTGCCTCAGCCTGCATGGATTTGGGTTTGACTTGGCTGGAGCAACAACAGAATGAAGAGAGAACAGACACACAGACACACAGGCATACACACAGGAAGGCTGGGATCCGGTGAGCTGTGCCCTGTGATGGAGATGACACACAGACCAGAAACTCAGCACATATATTTTTAACATCTGAATGGAGGAGGCAGGTTTACTGGATATAGCTGAGCCAGGAGGGGTTTCCAGCCTCTTGTTGCAGTCCTCCGGGAGAAGGAAGCTGTGGGTGGTAGTTTCTGCACACACTGTCAGCATCCACACATAAACCATTTGTGCACATGAGTCTGCACATGAGCCACAGAAAGGCTGTTCTCCCCTGAGCCTGACCCAGGGAAAGCTTTGCCATTTCTCTGAGTCTGACGCTCTGGGTCCTTGACGTGGCTGAGCTCATGTCGATAACACATTCACACAGGACTTTATCTCTTCCCCCACAGATGAGCCACAGTTCACACAAGTCATGGCTGACATCCTCAGCAGTCAGGAGTGGAAGTAAGGGCTATGGGGTTAAGAGACTATGCCATACTCACATGCACTAAAGACAGCGTGGTCTTCAGATGCTGCTCGGGACCACTAGATTCCAAACACCGGATTCCCATGAGTTAGGATGCTCAGCGCGGTGGTCTAGCTGAGAAATGTTTCTCATAGTCTTGGGCATTTGAACACCTGGCTCCCGCTGTCCATTGGGAGGTTTTATTTGGTAGGATGTGCCTCCCTGGAAGAAGCACATCATGGGGGAAGGGGAGCTTTGAGATGAAAAGCTTCCAGCCACTTTCACTTCCTGCTTCCACTTCCTCTTCCAGTTCACCCTCTCTGCCTTGTGCTTATGGTTGGGGACCATATGGTTGTGTTTATGTGAGCTCTCAGCTTCCTGCTCCTGACACCCCTGTCATGAAAGATTCCTCTCCCTCTGAAACCACAATCCAAATAAACTCTTCCTTCTATAAGATTTTTGGTGATGATTTTAATCACAGCATCAGAAAACTAACACACACCAGAGTAATTCCAGGCCATCAGAGACTGGTCCAATAAGGAACAGTTGCAGATTGAGGCAGTGAAATCAAAACACCCCATTTAAGGGCCTGGTTTAGGCTTGCTTCATCCCTTGAACGAATCACACAGGTCCCACCAGGCAGCCTGTCCCTAGCTCTGTCTCTGGGCTCCAGCAAACACTGCCTGACTTCTTTCCACAGGTCCAAGGATTACAGTATCATCATTTATGCTTTGCAAGTAATTGTCAAAATCCTCTGAAATTACTCCCTTGTGGGGGCCATCCAGGTCCCTGGCTGCTATAATGGGCTCCAGGAGTAGCCCAGGGAGGCAGCCTATCTGAAAAGACTTTGCTATGCTTCCTGGTGTGAGGCAGCCAGCTGATGGTATTCCTCGAAGAGCCTGTTGTATGTCTCTCTCCAATTATGTGCTCAGTGAATTATGCTGCCAGGTTTGAAATTCATTATGGTGGAAATATTTATGCTGCAAAAACCACTTTTTTCTTTCCTTTCATCCATTCTTTCTTTCTCCTTTCCCTTCTTTCCCCCGCCCCTTCCCTACCCTCCCTTCTCTCCTTTCCATCATGCCAGGGTTTACTCAAGGTTGCCTCTCTCACTCAGGTGCAGAAGACCTTTGAAGCAGCTGAAACTTGGTAGGGAGGCTCTGCTGAACTGGAGCCGAAGTCTCCAGGGTTGGGAGTCTGACACCATGTGGCTGAAAGTTGGCTCTGGGAGGAAGATGCTCCAGCTGCTGGTTCTCAAGGGTAGGGCTGGAAAGGGTATGGCGTGGAAGGCATGCATGCTGAGTGAAGCTTCTATGCTAAAAGCAGTCCCTGATGGAGTAGAGAACTTACTCGAGGGAGGTGACCCAGGATGGGAAACTGAAACAACGTGTGTGTGTGTGTGTGTGTGTGTGTGTGTGTGTGTGTGTGTGTGTGTGTGTGAGGGAGGGAGGGAGAGAGATACATGTTCATGTGTGTGCTGTGAGGGCAGGTGTGTGCACATGCATATGGAGGCCAGAGGTTGAAATCTGATGCCTTCCTCAATCGCTTTCCACCTTAGCTTTTGAACAAAGTGTCTCATGGAATGCGGAGCTCACAGATTGATGCAGATAGAATGGCTGGCTGATGACCTCTAAGGATGCAACTGTCTTCATCCCTGCTTCCCTGACCTTCTTTCTGGCACTAGGGATACCCTGGGGTCTGTACAGTGTATGCACACTGCTGTGTGCAAACTGAGCGTGCACAGCACTGCTCCTGGCTTCTTATGTGAGTGCTAATCTCGGTCTCTCGGTGTTAGCTATAGGCAGCCTGCTTCTGGATTGCCTAGTTACCTATGAATTCATCATGTGTCCCCTGCCAGGTGTGTGGCAGATGCACCTGGCAGACACATTTAGCTGCACACAAGCTACAAAAGGACCAACCTGCCACTTCGTCCCTCTGTCTTGCTGTCTTGCTCTCTCTGCTTTTGTTTCTCTGTGGGGTGCTCCTCCTCCCATCTCTCCCTCTCCCTCTCTTTCTGTCCTCATGGCTAACTCAAGCCCTAAACCTCTTCTGCTTCTCTTCCCACAAATAAAGTCTTTCATATAAGATCGGTTGTGTGCATAGTATCATTTTTATATAAATACTAACATTTGGTACTTCCTGTGCCTTCTCTCCTGCCCCCAGGAAGGAGAGGGTTTCTTATTTCTGTCCCATTCTTTTGGGTTCTTTTTGGTTCATTCTGTAGTCAAAACCTAGTATGGAGGCTTGCGAGAACTTAGAAGTCAATAATAAATGGCACACCTCCAAACTGATAGTGATGCACTCCTGAAGAAGGCAACTGGATGTTGTGTGACAAGACAGTCTCCTAGAATAACAGTGATTAGATTATCTCCACATTGGTTGAGTGGATCAACCTTAGATGAGTTGGATTTGACAGAGTGTTCTCTGTGCTCTGGCTCAGTAGCTCAGGGAAGGTTGTAGATAGGTTTGAGGACTATGTAAGTCACTACATGAAAACACCCCAATGCTCATCAGCATATGGACAAAATATCATTCAGCCATAAAATTAACAAGGTTATTATGCCTCATACAATAAGCTTGTGTCAGAAGAGAAAATACCATGTGATATTATGAAGTATCTACAAGACACAGAAAGCAAGCTAGAAGGATGTCATTGAGAGACTAAGGAGGGGAAATAAGGGTTAGGGAATTAGGAAAACTGATAGTTAAACATTGCAGTTTTTGATCTGGAATGTTTAAAGAAATCTTGACAGTAGGGATGATGTTATGCAACACTGTGTGTAGTTAGTGACATTGTATCAAATGCTTATAAATGGTTACAGTAGCATATTTTGTGGCTTGTGTATAACCACAACTTTAAAATTGTTCAATACCAAACCTACTAAATTATTCATTTTAAATAGATACATTATTTGGTACATAAAATTGATCTCAATGAAGTTTTTTTTAAACAAATTAAGCAATTTTTATTAGTCAGGGTTCGCTATAGGAACACACATGTGAGAATTATTATGTCAGCTTTAAAATGGTAGCAAGAGCAAGATTACTCCGGAAAGCTGAGAACCTGCTGGCCACTTGGCTCTTAAGGCTGGGCAGCGGAATGGTTGGCGTAGTCACACAAGACTGTCTGTCACTTGGGGGTGGATGCTCTTGTAATAATTGCTTAGGCCACAAGGCTGAGTGCCTCATTAGTTCTAACCTGTCTACCAAAACCTGAAAGTCTCTGAAAGAGCTGCTGATTCCTAGTCCAGGATAGAAGTCTGGAAATGCCGGCTCTGGTATCAGCGGAGTCAACAGCAGGAACAGCAGGTAAATCAACTCTGTGCCTAGAGAGAAGGCCATGATTTTACTGTTTTGCTTAATAGTAAACTTCAAAGCCCCAAGGACAGCCATAGTGCTCTTCGCTAGTGACTATTTGCACATCAGATGTACCTTCCCTGATATAGCCTCTTCCAGGAAGAGACTCCATGTTCTGGTGCTGTTCCAACATTTCTCAAAACGCTGGACAGTAACTTGTTAAGAACAAGAGATTCTCTGTGTAAGCTGATTTTTTAAATGTGGTGTGTATTCACATGGTATGGAGGTATGTGTGTGTGTATGTGTGCAGGCTTGTGTATACCCCCTTGAACATAATTATTGGGAATCACATCTGGGACCTCACACATGCTGAGCACATGCTACATTGCTAAGCCACACCCCCGGCCTCAGATAGAATCTTTAGAATCTACAGGTTGTTTATATTTGGCAAAACATTCCCGGCAAAATACCAGGGAAAGAAATCACAGCAAACTCTGTTATGGCTGAAGGAACAGGGACCCAATCCAAAATGAAAGAAGAACGAATTGAGTGATGTGTTTCAATCACATCCATCCTAAAGAAGGGTCTTCACAGATGAGTCTTGAAGGTCCTGGGATGTTATCACACTGGAGTTAGGGCAGGCCTTGAGTCTAGTCACTGCAAGCCTTATTACATGAGGAGGTGATCTTGAGGAGATGGACGAGACTGGTGGATACAGCCATACAGGAAGTGACAATGATTGCCGGGACCTGAGAGAGGCAGAAAGGAGCCCTCCTGGAGCCCGTGGAGGGAGCGAGCGCAGCGTCACTGACAGCTCACGCATTCAGCAGTCTAACCCGAGAAATGGGCTGGAGGGCTAGGCAGCAGTGATGCACAGCCTTAATCCCAGCACTCAGGAGGCCGAGGCAGGCAGATCTCTGTGAGTTTGAGGCTAGCCTCGGCTACAAAACAAGTCCAGAATAGCCAGGACTACACAGAGAAACCCTATCGGAAGAAACAAAAACCAGAGAGAGAGAGAAGAAAAGAAGAAGAAAGAAATGGGCTGAAACTGACTTTGTTATGCTGGCCATAGGAAACTCATAGCGGGTTGCTGAACTCTCACTCAGATATGGAGGTGGACTTAAGGAAGAGGCAGAGACACAGCTCATTGACCACACTGGCCCATCCAGACCTCCTGCTAATGCCTGCCTCACTCCCCGAGACCAGCCAAGGAATCGTGGAGTCACAATTTAAATACTTCCAAGATGGGAAACTCATCCATCCACCTCCTAACACTCCCTGACACTGAAGATCAAGTTCTAGGCCAGCAGGCTGCAGTGTAGCCAACCTGCTAACCCAAAACAAAGATGCAGAAGCCAGGGTCACACACCTTGAGATAAGATGGCTCTCAGTGCTTCCTTAGCCAGGTACTAGAGTCTGTTCATCTCCCACAGGGGGGTCCCAGCTGCAACTTCTGGACCTCCTTCCAGGCCAACTCTCAGGCTTCTTACTCTGACTCAGCAAAGCCCAGCAAATGAAGGCGTGACTCTATGTTGTCCTCATTGGACCCAAAACGAAGCCTTTTCTATTTGTAAAGTGTCTGTGATCCAGTCTCCTCACTGATGTTTCCTACATCCCATTCTTTTCCTGTTGTCCCTAGAGGAAGTCCCTGTGACCAACACTAGGGTCTTGTGCTTGAGGGCAAGCACTTTCCCGGCTCCCAGCCCCTGCAGCAAAGGTCTTTCTACCCCCGAAGCCTGAGTATACCTTACTCCTCGCTATGATGTACGGCAGAGGTACTTTCCTCTTCTCTGTTCAAATGCTCCAAGTCCATTGTTAAAAATGGAAAGTGTTGGGGCAGGGGTGGAGTATGGGGGGGTAGGAGAGGAACTAGAGGGGAGAAATGGGAGTGGATTTGATCAAAACGCATCATGACATTTTCAAACAATAAAAACTAATTAAAAATGGGTCTCAACTCATTTATGCAGTTTGGAATCTTTTCAAATAGATATTTGGATAGAGAAATTATAATAACATTGATGCTAAGTCCCACTTTCCCAAAGATATCCTGTAACCCTATTCGTGTCCTTAAACAGGGTAAACAAGTCTTTGCCAGTGGGCAGCAGCGGTCACCGGTGGACCCGCGGGTTCTCTTGTGTTCGCCCCTTTGGAGAATCACATAAGCTCTCCGCTGTTTTGTTTCGCGCAGCCGGATTAACAGATCACGGAGGCCCTCGTTGGCTCAGCTCCCCTGCCTCCGTTTGCCTGCTGTTTGTGATGACTGTCTTTGCCAATGGCTTCCACAAAAAGTTTTGGGTGGAGGATAAAGGAAGTGGCAGGGGCGTGGGGTGAGCTGTTTGTCCGGCTTCATCGCTGAGTCCCCTTACGAGGTGGAATCTAGCTCAGACTCCCTCGGGTGCCTGTCCTGGGGACCCCTCAGAGAGACAAAGGCGGAGCGGCACCGCTTCCATCAATCCACGTGGAAATAAAACAGATTAGGCTGCGCAGGCAGTGGGGACACCGGCAAAATGATAGAAATGAGCGTCATTCTGTGCATCTGGTTGTCTGGGGGTGGGGAGGGGATAAAGCCTTAAGTCTTTAATAAGGCTAGAAATTAAATTGGGATTAACAGCAAGATGAAGCATCTCCAAGAAGCCGCGAAGGACACGCCTGCTTGGGGGCTTTTTGGCCCAGTTTCCAGAACATTCTCTGTCCTGTTAATACTCCTCTCCAGCTTGCTCCTGGTTGAAACATTAGTCATAGCCATTGGTTTCAGGTCCACACCCCACTCTGCAGATGGGCTCCGCTTCCTTCCAGGGGCTGCTGCTTCAAAAGCTGCCATTCTGCAGTGTTTGCAAAACTCCCTGCCTGGACAGTTGCTGAGATGGACGGTATTGAGCCTACAGAACAACATGAGGAAAACTGCGATCTTAATAGTCTCAGTTTCCCAATGTGTGAACATGACATATATCTTCTCATGTATTTAAGACACAATTAATCTAATGATAATTTATCATTTTGGAGTCAGCCAACCTGACCTAAATAACTCCTCATTAAGGCTCTTCCCAGGTGCTTCTAGATTTCTGCAAGCTGACATTGAAGAGTAACCATCATACCAGACCCAAACCAAATCTTCCAAGTGATGTAGCAGCGAATTCTACCTGATTACCTGTTGCTTATAGGTAGTCTTTGCTCACTCTCTATTAATAATAATTTTAAAAATCCTAGAACATAAACATTTTTATTCTGGAATTAGGCATTGTCGCTTTAAAATCTGGGAAGCAAAACTGTTTATGAAATGTGCCGCTTGGGTTGAGGGTGAAAATAAGTACTCGGAGAATCCATCAACAACTCTGACTCTCGCCAGTTCTCACCCGAGTCCAAGCCCCAACCATCTCTGTGGTCTTGGACGTGATCCGGGGTGCATAAGGGCACATTCAGCTCCATCTTCGTCCTGGCCTAGCGTGGACTCCTATGCTGGGGGATTCCAGGTGTGTCAGGAGCTTCTATTCTTAATGTGTTCTTGAAGGGAAATCAGATAAAGGTCTCATCTCACTCAACCCCAAAGAAACCGTATCCGGAGAGTGACTCACCCCCAACTGCTTATCAGCGCAGGAAGCACCCCAGGCTCTATGCAGGGCGCCTAGACACCGCTTCTCCCCTTGCCTGCCAGGAGCAGAGCTTTCTCTTAGGTAACCTGCCTTCGTGGCCATTTTCTCCAAACTCAGCAGACAAGCCAAGCAGCAGGCTGTGGCAGGCTTTGTAGTGGAATGTGTCCACACACACTCGAGTTTCTTTTGGGTCCTCAGAAATGGAAGAGGCTTGACCGGGCCAGAAATTGGACCAGGACAAAAGCAAAAGCTTTCCGGGAGCCCTGCGTGGAATGGAACGTTCCAAAGCCACATAGGAGGGCACGTCACGTTCTGTGGGATGCTGACCACCACTTCATGACCGAATGAACCACCGACTGCGCGCGAGAGAGACTGAGTTCCTCGGAGCGGACGGCAGCATGGCATGTCCTTGGAGATGATCTCAAAGTATGCCGTGTGACAGGCTGTGCCGGTTCCCAGGACAGCCAGGCACTTGAGAATGCTGGCATGACACCTCAGTAACGGTATCAAAATCACAGTGCCCAGGCACAGTTTAGCCAAAGACTCAGCACAGAGAGGCTTTCTGGTCACGCAAGACTTGTTCTAGTCCCAGAAGAAGGGAACGGCCATTGAAACCCACCAACTCCTATTTGCACCTACGATTAATACTGTAGCCTCCTAGGTTCATTCTGCTACTAGAGGCTGACAAGAGGTTCAGACAAGATCCGCCCCTCCGGGGGGAGGAGCTTACATCTTTGCTCCCCCCGGGGGGAGGGGCTTGCAGCTCCTTTGATGAGCCCTAAGGTACAGTAAACAGGAGACCTTCCTGTGCGCCCATTCAGCCACCAATCACACCAGCTCCAAGAGACAACTGGCCAGCAGCGTACAGATGGAAAGCCGCAGGTGGAGAAGGAGGAGGCGGTTGGCCGTAGTGCCTGGGCCTTGACGTTGACTTGAGTAGACAGGATGGTTAGGCATTTTCCCCTACCCCTCACACAAACATGGTCCAAGCAGGTGTTCTCTGAGGCACCGCGACACAGCGAGGGGGAACTGTCAGGCTAGTGTAAGACAGGCTGTGTGGCTATTGACAAGTGGGAACGCTAAAGCGAAAGCCACAGGTTGTGGGCCGTGGAGACAAGCTCTCCAGAGAGGAAACTGCAAAGATGGGGGTGCAGGGAGTAGGAGGGGTGACAGCCGTGGGGAGGGTTGGGAGGTGGAGAATGGGGGGGGGGACAGCAGGGAGGAGTGAGGGCCAGAGGGCCGAGACAGTGAGCAATGGGGCAGAGCCTGAGGAGACAAGAGGTCAGGAGTCTCAAGGGCCTCCCAGAGCAGCATTTGATGAAGGGTCAGCGGGAAGTCTGTGAGCTGCTGCATGGCATCCCACACCCAGCCCAGCTCTGTCACGTCTAAGAAAGGAAGGGAAGGAAGAGACAAGGAATAGACAAAGAAGGTAAAAAGCTAAACTGGAGAGTGGTTGTGAGGTACCCTCAATGTCTTATTTAAAAGTTTTTGGCCTTTTGTGGATAGCATGGAGGAATTAGCGGTTTAATCAGAAAAATGAGAAATGAAATGTAATGGTATCTGTGTTTCTGCAACCCATAGATGGTTCCGATTAGTTCAGTGGCATACAGGTAATGTGATGCAGGCGATGTAAAAAGAGAGACTGTGGATATGAATGATGGAAAACATAAGAGTAGTATGGAAGATAGCTACAAAGCTCAGACAAAAAGGTAGGAAGACAGAGCAGACAAATGCAGTATATGCAGTTTTCTTGCTTTCTTTTTCTGTTCCCAGGCTTAAATGCCCTGACAAAAGCAGCCTAAGTGAGAAAAGGCTGTAGATCCACAGATACTGTCCATCATAGCAGGGGAGCGATGACCACATCTCATCCATAGGTGAGAACAGCAGTGAATACATGCACCATCAGGTGCTGTCTGTACGTTATACAGCCCGGCTTCCCTGCCCAGGGCCAGGAGCGGTCCTGTTCACAGTGGAAAAAGGATCTTCCACAGCAACTGATAGCGAAGACAACTCCACATTCTCAGAGGCTATGCTTAATCTGGATGATGCCCCACAGGTCTGCCCAGTGATCCTGGATTCTGCCATGTTGACAATCCATTCTAAGCATCATGTATGACACATATAAGTAGCGGGGAGATGTAAATCAAACAGTAGCTTAGTTGGGAGATGTACATAATAAAAAGATGATGGTGACTGATAAGGATAGATTACAGATAAATAGATTGATAGACAGCTCACGGTGAAGATGGTGGTAGAGGGCAGATAAAGATAGGAGTCTGTGGGTTTCCCCCTGTGTTCCAGAAACCTTCAGTCAGTTGGTCCTTGCTAACCCCACACAGACTGGTGACTGAGGGATGAAGGAAAGGCATCTCCCCTTAGCCACCCCCCTCCAACACACACCTTTCTAAGACTCAAGCCCTACTCTGCTGCTGACCTGCCTTTCTGAAAACAACAGAGCTCTTTCCTGAAATCTTGTTTACATTTGACTGGGTTTTCCCACCCCCTCATTGACTGCCCACTAGATGGCTGGGAGGGCGCAAAGCCCACTGATAAGTGCAACCTTGTCTGCCATGGCAGTGGTTGAAAAAGCCAGACTCCTGCCTCTAAGTCCAAGCCTCCAGGGAGCAAGATGGTCAAGGTTACTGTCAGGACCCAGGCCCACAGCATCTGTAGCCAAACTATCACCCCATCCTCCTCCTGCCTTCATTGTTAACTTCTCACTGACCAGCTGCCCGCAGGCTCCTGGCAAAGACAAAATGGGTAACACGGCCACCATTCAGGGGAGATTAATGCCTGAACAGAGCCATACCTCGGGACAATTGCTCCCTACAAGAGGTGCAGCGCTGAATGGCCAGGGCGCCCCATGATGACTCAGGAAAGAGGTGAAGGCTTTGTGTGGGCAGAGGCGAATTTTACACTGCCCCCCAAATCTGGCTCTCATCCTTTCTTCTTGCCCTTCGTTTCCCCCTGAATGTCTATTTTACCCACATTGCCTTAACCCAGAATCTTCCTTTTATGTCAAGAGACCTGGGCTGCAAATTCCCAGACTGCTGCTGTAGCTGACGTATCTCTGTGTGCTAATCACATTAGTACCCACATCTGCACAACTTCCCAACCTGACAGTTCGTGGCGATCATTCACACTGTGCAATCAGCTGTTAAATCGTCCCGCATGTGCATTTGAATGTAAATGTGCTGTTCAATAACATGTTAGATTGCCATGTTTACAAATATACTCCAGGTATTTAGAAATTTAGATGATGCAGAACACACTGTGGAAGCTAGGCTGGGGGCTGGTTTAAAGGACTTAAGCCTATTTATCAGGCACTCAGTGGTTTCTCACACACACTTCTGTTCGCCTGTCCACCCTTCATCAAAACAAAATATGCTCTTTGGGGGGGGGGGCTGTTTTTTTCCACTGTATTAAACCAATAATCTTCAAGACAGTTCTTAATTAGCAGTTGCCTCAACATAGGTCTATTTTCCTTTCTAATCCCTCCTGACTTAATTCCTGCCTCTTTTTGAGATAGATTCAGATAAATAGGGGAAGGCAGGGTGTGTGTGTGTGCTGCTCTCTGCAGTTTCTGTGTTAAATACTAACTTCTAACCAAGGTTTATACATTGCATGAAGAAAGGGCAGGAATTCTTTCTAACTGAAGTTCAGACCTAAGATATATCTGGTGATAAACTTCAAGAAGGAGAACGACGCACACTTCAGATGACAACTGTCTAGCCAGCTCTGACTGTCAGTGGGACACAACTTGAGATCATCTGTGAAGGGAGTCTGAGGGATTTCCAGGATCAGACTGGCTTGTGGGCATATCTGTGTTGGGTTGTCTTGATTGTTAATTGGTGGAGGAGGGCCCAGCCCACTGTGGGAAGTATCATTCCCTTCCCTGAGCAGGCTGTGTAAAAAGACCAGCTAAGTGTGAACCAGTGCGGGATCCAGCAATCGGTACTCTCCATGATGTCTGCTCATGTGTTGGCTTGAGTTTCTGCATTGATTTCCTGAAATGATGGACTGTGACATGAACTGTCAGCCAAATAGACTCTTTTCTCCCCTAATTTGCTTTGGGTCAGGGTGTTTTTCGTGTTTCGTTTGTTTTCTGGAGCTGAGGAGTGAACCCAGGGCCTTACACGTGCTAAGGCAATCCCTCTACCACTGACTTAAATCCACACCCCAGGGCCTAGGATGTTGTCAGTCTTTTTCCAGGGTTCTGGTAATAAGGCTGCTGGTCTGGGTACCACATTGGATAGCAAGGTTCTGGGTACCAGGGCTATCCAACTGAAGTGAATTGAATGAGATTAGCACCCATAAGCTCATATATTTTAATGCTTGGTTCCTAGTTGGTGAAACTGTTTAGGAAGGATTAGGGGTGTGGTCTTCATGGAGGAGGTGTGTCTCTGAGGAGGGAATGGGTTTCGGGGGTTTTGAAACTACAGGTCATTCCCAGAGAACTCTCTACATCCTTCCTTGAGCATGGGGCTTGGAGGCCATGGTGGACGTCCTGCAGTGCTGTACCAGAAGCTGCTAGTGGCCTTGCCCTCCAGAACTGCTTCTCTCCTTTTTCCTGCCAGGCACAATCTTGATTTGCTATTGTTGATGTCCCACTCTGGTCACCCATGTATTTCAGAGAAGTGTGGGACCCTTGAGTGTGGTCTGTTCACATTGTTCTGTGCCAATGATTGGTTCCAGAATAGTTGATGGGTTGGTCCTTAGCAAGTCAGTTCTATAGCCAAAGAGATAGGAAGACATGCTGTCTTTGAGGAGGATTTCTTTGCTCATTAAAAGAGACATGGGGGGAGTAGGAGGAAAAAGGAGAGGTGGCTCAGTGGGCAAAGTGCTTGTCATATAAGCATGAGGAACTGAGTTCAATCCCTAGGACCCTCATAAAGAGGCAGATGTACTGACATATTTTAGTAATCCTAGTCCTGGGGAAGCAGGAACAACAGGGTCTCTGGGGCTCACTGGCCAGCCAGCCTAGTGAAATTGGCAAGTCCCATCTGGGTCAATGAGAGACCTAACCTCAGAAAACAAAATGGAGTTGGGCATGGTGACACACATCCTTAATCCTAGCACTCAGGAGGCAGAGGCAGGGATTGGACTCTGAGTTTGAGGGCAGCCTCGTCCACACAGCCTTGCCTGTATTCCAGGCTAGCCAAGGCTACAAAGTGAGAACCTGCCTCAAAACAAAAACAAACAACAACAAAACAAACTGGAGAGTCAGACAGAGGGTGAGAGTCGGACATGTGGCCTCCACATGTATCCGCACACAGATAAACACATTCCGTGGCAGGTGTCTGTCTGCCTACAATGTCATCTATGTGGATGAGACAAAAAAATGAAAACTGCCATCCTGACAGCAGCCAGAAGGACAGCATGGCTCGGGAGGAGAGCTGAGACAAAGAAGCAAGAAAAAGACCAAGCCACCCTCCCTTCCCATCACCTCACATGGAAAGCGCTTGAGAGGGAAGTGAGAATAAACCACCCTAGCACACAGTGTGCTTTGCAGATGTTCTGAGACTCACTGGCTTGCCTGCAAGTGCGCCAGGCTTAGAGGACTCTCTGGGAAGTGCACCCACGGGCCTCCTGCTACCACCTCCTGTATGAACAGGTGTTTTCCAGCTGGAGCGTTAACAGGGCATTTGTTGTTGTTGTTAGTTTGCTCTGTTGAAGCCTTTAGGGCAAACTTACCAACCTCAAAGACTTTCATTTCATTTAACCTTCTATACACATCTTATAAGAGCAGCGTGCAGGGCAGGTAATGATAAGGGTTCCCTCTCTCTTTCTCTCCCTTCCTGAGCAATTACTGTGCAACAGATTCTCACAGGCCAGACCACAAGAGCACGGTGACACAGTTCCCACAAGCTCTTCCTTGATAATGTTTTTATTCTTTGAGAAGTTCATATGTCCATGCATGAAATGGCTTTTGACCCTATACCTGCCAGTCCTCCTCCATAATTCCTGCCAGATTCATCCCCTACCAACAAGCACTGCCCAGATACTCCTGGGTGTGGGACCACTCCCTGGAACAGGGTCTACCCACCAGGGCCCACACCCATAAAGACAACTCATTCTCCCTCCCTCAGGAGCCACCAAGCTGGCCCTAGCTCCTCAGGAGGGGGAGGGGTGGAGACTCACAAGCTCCTCCCCCTCCTCCATGCTGGAGCGTTGACTGGCTAGATCTAGTGTAAGCACCCACCACTGGAGCTCTTGAGTGTGGCAGTCCAGTCATGACCCAAAGCCCCTGATTCCACTCCAGTCCTCTTGCGACCGTCTCAGAGCTGTTCTGTTCGTCACTGAGCAGCCCCAGACGCTTACGCTCTGTACTCTGACCAGTTTCCACACTCCTTTCACACGGGAAGAAACAGGAAGTCTAAGTTGCTTGTCCAAAGCCACACAGCTTATGACATAGATCGGTGGGCTTCGAACCTCAACAGTCGGCTCCTACCAGCCTGCTCTATGGCTACCCTGTGGTCAGACACACGGCAGCATGCGCAGCTGTGGAACTGCAGCAGTCTCTACAGGGTGGTCTGGAAAGTCTTCAGAGAAGTAGTCACGTCTGCCCCAGACTCAGCTCACCGTCTCTGGCTGCTATGGGCCCATCAGTGCATTCCAGTGAGTGGCCCGAAAGCTTCTCACAGCCCACGTCTCAGCTTCTTTCTGGTGCCATGAGGCCCCTGCTGCCTACCCCACCACTGAAACTGGATGCCCCAGCTTCTCTGCCTTCAGTTCAGCTCCTCTGCCACATCACACCTTTGCAGCCCAGGGCCTTCGCAGCTGCTGTTCTCTAGTGCAGAGTCAGCACTTTCTCTACTCCACAGACAGACAGGCAGGCAGGCAGACAGAAACTTATCACCTCTTGCTCCTGAACAATTTCTGTTTATGCTTAAGTTTCAAGTATTTCTTTAGAGGGCTTTGTGCTGTCTGAGCTGCCTTCTCCCCTCACTGAGCCCACCTTGTTATTTCCTCTGAGCCCAGGGGCCACGTGTGGAGTTCACAGTTATCCACAGGGACAGCACACACACATACACACCACACAAACACACACGCACTACACACGCACTACACACACACACATACACACATGCACTACACACACACACACCACTCACACACACATACACACACCACACATACACACACACACATACACACCACACATACACACATGCACTACACACACACATACACACACACCACACATACACACACACACACCACTCACACACACATACACACACACACCACACATACACACACACACATACACACACGCATACACACACACATACACACATACATACACACACACACCACTCACACACACATACACACACACACCACACACACACACACATACACACACCACACATACACACACACATACACACACACACTACACACACACATACACACATGCATTACACACACACCACTCACACACACATACACACACACACACCACACATACACACACACATACACACACGCACTACACACACACACATACACACACATACACACACCACTCATACACACATACACGCACACATATACACACATACACACACACCACACATACACACACACCACAAATACACACACATACGTACACACACCACTCACACACACACATATACACACACATACACACACATATACACGCACATACACACACACACACCACACATACACACACCACTCACACACGGCACGCATTCACACATACATACATTCACGCACACATCAAACACATACACCACACACACACAGGCCCCACCATCTCATTCCCTCCATATTTTGCTGTGACGCTTATTAGAACTTATCATGTTATTTGATTGTGTGCTTGGCCTCTGTCCTCCCCAAAGACAGGATCAGCTCTACATGCATTCCACCACGGCTGTTGTCACCGTGGCACCCGCAACGACAGGCACGTGGAAGCAATGTCAAAATAGTCACAGAAAGGAAGGAAGCTGGGGGGAGGGGGCGAAGGAAAGTCAGAAGAGGGAGGAAGTGAGGGAGAAGAAAAGGAAGGAAGGGGGAAGGAGTACGAGGCCCCCGCGAGTTCCCAGCCACAGGGAAGCTCTTGAGAGAAGATGACTCCTCTCTTTGACAGCTCGCTCTTGTTCTCTCCTCTTCCTCTTTCTTTCTTCTTATTTCTCTCTTTTTAATGTTTATAAAAAACTGAATGATTCAATAAGAGCAGTGTTTACAAATTAAATTATCCTTCTGATCTAAAGTAAAGCATGTGTGCTGGGCCAGCCAGATAGTGTTACCATTGTTGGATGGAGAGCCACAGGCCTTTCCCTCCCCCCCCCCACCTTCCACACACCCCCCCACCCCCCACCCCCGTTCCTTCACCTTCTCAAACACGGGAATGGATCTCTGTAACTCTTCTTCGTCCTGAGGAGCCACACTTGCCATGGCAATATCACAGAGCTAGACATTTGGATCCTAGAAAAACCAGCTGGACAAGTACATGGATTTTCCTCTTGGGGTTAAGTGGCTGTAAAGTTGAATTGTGGGTTCAAGCGATTCCCACTCAAACATTTTTAAAAGTGAATTAACAAAGAACTGGTAAGGAAAAAAACGTGACTTGGAAACATCTGCACAACTAGTGAACTATTTACAGGGAAAACCAGTAAAATGTAGGATAAGCTGGGAGAGAACAGAACTCCAGCCACTTGGTCTTTAAAAACAAACAGTGTGGAGCTGGGTAGGTGGCCCCATGCCGAAAGCACTCCGTAGTAGGGCTGGCCGGACCAGCTGTGTTCAGATCCCAGGGTTCAGCCCACATTAAAGGGCAGATGGAACAAAGGCCAGTGCACCCCTCTAGGAAGATAGGGGGCAGAGGCGGGAGGGTCCCTGGAAGCTTACGGCCTAGCTAGCCAGCTGGTCTTGCACAGTGGTGAAGAGACCTGTTTCAGATAAGATGAAAAGGGAAAGACCAACACTGAAGGTTGTCCTCAGACCTCCAGGCATGTGCCACAGCATATGTCTACAGCTCCCCCCATGAATAAGAACACATACACACACATATCAAAGAGAGGAGAGAGAATAAGTCAATAAAATAAACAGTCTTTTTCAAACCTCTCCCTCCAAATGTGTAATAATAACAACAGTAGCAACAATGTCAATGTAGAAGAAGCCCTGATACTTAGGAGATGAGACTATATTCAATGAATTGTCCTGAAATCGATTCTGTAGAGCATTGTGCTATGAACTATAACTAAGATGTTATCCATTAACAAAATTCTAGTGTTGCAGCCTCCACTATGTGTCCAAGCTCCCCCGAGTGAGAAAGCACACAGTATTACACACTTAAGTAGCAGATATACCAGGAAATGCCTTGTATCTTCTCTGCTTGACTGGCTTAGAAACTAATACTATCATTGTACGTAAAAGTATACATTTCTTCTTCTCTATTCCTCAAATAGTTCTGGAAATTTCCACTTGGAACGATCTTTTCTGAGGCAGCTCTGGGCCATTTGTTAAATGAGTGTCGCACACCATAATGAAAGTATGGGCCAAGGGAGTCTTTAGAGGCCATTTTATTCTTTGAATGAAAAGGGAAGCTGAAAGTCACATGATGTAGGACACTGAGAAAAGCCACAAAGCTCTCAGTCACTTGATCAATAAGGAAGCAAGAAATGGGATTCCATCACGTCTACATCCACTTGGTCCAATCATTCTTTTTCCCATTGGGTTTCTTCATTTCATTCATTCATTCATTCAGAATAAATTAAAGTCTTGATTCTACTTTCCATTTAAGGGTTGGTTTTTTTTTGGTTTTTTTTTGTAAACAATTCCTAGGAACTGCTTAAGACCAAGGTATTAGCAAATGTGCACTGACATGTCTGATGAAAATGGCAACTGCCAATATAGCTGGGTCCTATTGATTTCAGAGAGAAATGGAAGCGGCTGGAATACACAGGATTTGTTAAAGACAGAAATTAAACCCCATGAGAAAGCAATGTCTCAGCACTCCACCCTGATCCAACAGGCCCATCTCCTGAAGCAGAGAAGACTGTTAGAAGAAAAAAACAAGGTTTTCCCCGGCAAGCAGGCAGCCTTGAGGCTTGCAGAAGGAAGCACTCCCTGCCTGCAAGCATTTAGCACACAGCTGTTGGAAATGAAGACTCAAAATACACCATCTAGGAATCAAGGCGCTCACATCAAAGCTGTGGGGAGACCCAAGGGTTAAAGCGGTCCCCACCAAAAGGAGATCTGGAGCAACGGAAGACCTAGGGGCCTGATGTCATGGCGCCGTGCGAATGACCCCCAGCTTTGGCAACATAGAGCTCTGCGTGAGAACTCTGTAAGGTTTTGTTCTCATCTCTGCTTCTCTTTCCTGGTCTGGGGATCCATGTGGCGCCTCTTTCACTCCTTAATAAAATCATGACAACTGCTCCCCTTGGCTGTGCCTTGCTCTTTTCTGAAGCCAAATTTCATATTTATAACACCAATAAAAAACAGTTGCTTTTTTTTAAAGCTAAAAAGTCTTACAGGATACTGAACCATATAGAAAATTTGGAGGAAAATATTTTAAGTCTAGGCTAGTAATTTTTTCACTTTGTCTCAGGAAGACTTAGAATTTCATTTTTATAGTTGAATATTTCATAAAACAAAAATTTTACATGTAGATCAACGATTTGAATTCCCTTTAAAAATAAAGTTATAGCCTGTGAAATGGCTTAGGTGCTCAGGCTTACTACCTGAGTTTGATTGACAGGACCCACATGAAAGGAGAGACTGAGTGCCCATATGTTCTCTGTGTTGTATGTATGTGTGTGTGTTTTTCTCTCTTTCTCTCTCTCATATATACATACAAAATAAATGGATATAAAAATTACAAGAATACATAATATACTTTGTATTGAAACATGAAATTTAATTTTAAAGTACCATAAACCTTGTAATGTTTTTAAAATTTAAGAGTACATTAACCAGATTTAGAATATACAAGAGAAAAAAAATAACTACCTCAGCAATCACATAAACTATTATATGATACTGAAATATTTATGTTCACCCAAATTAAAAGACTGTTTGATTCTTGCCCATAGCCATACGTTCTATACTATTTACACAGAAAGATTAATTTTATTACGTTGAAAGATCATAATTTTCTTTGTTTCCTTGGTCCAAGTAGAAGCACTTGTATCGCTACAAAGGGATGGCTACGCCACAGGGGACCTGCTGAAGAGCAAGGCTCCCTGAGCAGCCTTGCAGACGAGGTGTTAAAGGAAGTGCCAGAGCTGTAATCAATTGTTTCCAGTATGTCTCCTTACCTAAGTTATCTTTTTTCTTCATACATAAGTACATTTTTAATTTTTATCAAGTCCACCCTTCACTCCCTCCACAACCACTTCCCACCTTCATGCACACTTTCTCTCCATGTGTGTGTGTGCGCGCACGCATGTGTTTGTGTGTGTGTGGTGACCCCTAATAGTGTTGTCCACACACATGGGAGGAAGGCTGCCTGTCTGCTGGAACATGGACAACCTACCAGGGTCCCAGTCCTGATGAAACCTGACCCCCTCTGTCAGCAGCCCTTCAGGTAGTGCTGGGGCCCTGGGAGCCCTTCCTTCGCCTGTTCTGGAATGTTGCTTAGTGCGGTTTTGTACAGATCATGTACAAGCAGCCATATCACCACTTCTTGGGAGCAGCACCCCTGTCACATCCAGGAAATATAGTTTCACAGTTGTGCTCCTGGGTCTCTTACAGTCTTCTCCATCTTTTTCCCATGATGCTCTCCATGCCTTAGGGAGAAGGGATCTGACATAGATGTCCCATTTGGGGATGAAACACCCATCTGCGCGATCACTTGCAGTTCTCTGTGTTCATGTCTGTCCATTGCCGATTGAAAGCTTCTCTGGTGAGCAGTGTGAGCCAATCTAATCTATGAGAATGAAGACAAGTATTTAGAAGGTAGTTACTGTATCAATTAGCAAGATGACGATGGTAGGCTCTCCCCTGAGTCTATGACCACCTGGACGTGGATACCCCACCAGGTTAATTGTACCAAGCATGAGTTCCCTCCTGTTGAGGGAGCTAACTGTTGGCTACCTCTAAGACATTTGTGGACATTATCTTCCTGGGAGAGTTATTAATGCAGCTCACTTAGTTAATTGTTTCCTCACAGTCAGATTAGCACTTACAGCACTGTGATAGGTAACCAACAGAGAGAAGGTTTCCAGTTCAATACCACCCTGATTTCTCCAGGTTCTGTCACCAAAGTGTATTTTCAGTGATAGCGCCTTAATATCTGTGGTGGTTTAAATGGCCCCTATGAGCGCCTGTATGTGAATACTAGGTTCCCAGTTAGTGGAATTCTTTGGGAAGGATTAGAAGGTGTGGCCTAACTGAAGAGCTGCGTCACTGGTGTGGGGAGCAGGGCTTTGGGGTTTTGAGTAGTACCATTTTGAGTTAGTTTCTCTTGGCATCCTGATGAAGATGAGACTCAGCCCTCAGGTGCTCCAACTCCAGCTCACCTGCCGCCATGCCTTCACTCCACCATCATGCACTCTAACCCCCTGGAAGCCAGGAAGCTAGAGAACAGCCTCAGGTGACTTTCCTCAGGAGCATCTGCCTTGTTCTTTTGAGGTAGAATCTCTCACTTCAAGTTGAGGCTCACAGATCAGGGTAGCTGCCTGGCTGGCAAGCCTCCAGGACATGCCTGTTCTGTCTCACCCAGTGCTAATATTACAAGTATACCATCATGTCCAGCTATTTCAGGTGGGAGCTGGGGTCCCAGCCCAGGTCCTCATGCTTGCTGGATACGTATTTTATTGACTGAGTGTAGTGATTTAAATGAGATGCCCCCTTTAGTCTCAGGCATTTGAGTACTTGGTCAGTTGGTAGGATTTTGGGAAAGATGGGAAGGATGGTGGACTGCAGTCTTTTGAAGTAGGCATCTGTAGGTAGGAGCCTTACTTTGTCTTTCATCCTTTCAGACACTGCTTGATAGTCCACAGGAGGAAATGTGGTCCTCATAGATGGAAACTCCAGAAGAGAACCTGGGAAAGGTCAGTGTGACAATCAACATAGACCCTTGGGAGGGGGTGTGGGGAGGTTGCTGGGGAAGGGGCTTCTGAGTGAGTGGGGAATTTGGAGGGAAGGGGCTGTGAGGAGGTGCTGTGGGTAAGGGCTGCAGGGAGGGGCTGCAACAGATGCTATGGGGAAGGGCTGAGGGGAAAGGTTGTGGGGAAGGCAGGATGGTTAAATGTTGCTGATGCCAAGAGGGAGCTCAAACAGTTTTATGGGAATAGAAAGGGCTGTGATGATGTAGAATTTCTGGATGATTAGGCAGGTTCCCTGCTTGCCAGTTTGCCAGGGATGGTGTGTTCTCATTATTATTCATGGATTCTTGGCATTGCAGATCACAGTGGGCCGCTGGAGCAGCCTGGCTAGCAAGGTGTTTTGTTTTATGTTTTTGGTTTGCCTGGGACCTGTCAGCAGCAGCAAACACCAAGCTCATTTTCTCAAAAACCTGCCAGTCTTCAAAGGTGGGGGAGGAGTTGTTCCAGGGGAGTCTGCCAAGTATCTTAAATGATGGGTTCACTCATCAGCTACAGACAGCACATTTCTTACAAAAAGGTGAAAGGGAAGATTGGAGAGATGGGTTGATGGTTAAGAGCACTGGGTCCTCATTCAGAGGACCAGGGTTCTATTCCCAGCACTCATGTGGCAGCTGGAAATCTCTAATTCCAGGTCTAATGACTCTCACCCCCTCTTCTGGCCTCTGTGAGCACCAGGCACTGAAGTAGCACACAGATATATTTGCAAGCAAAACACTCATACACATAAAATAAAAAAATAATAAAAGGGTAAAAAGAGGCAGCTGTCGCTGTGAAAGGAACCCTGCAGAAGAGCACGCTCTCTGAATGGAGTCCTGCAAGGAGCCCGGCACATACAAGAGCAGACAGCCCAAGGATATCCACAAACCCACAGAAATGTGAGATGAGAAAAATCCCGCATAAATCATACACACACATACACTTTTTTTCTAATTTGGAAATTCTTTGAAACCAAAAATGAAAGCAACTATCTACTAGAAACCATAAATAGGAGGGCTAGGCAAACCTAGTGTGCAAAATCAAGTTTATTTTTAAAAATCAAAACATGAACCTATAACTTCAATTAAAAACAAAAATGCAAGCATTTATGAGGAGGAAAAGAAAAAGAAAACGTAGTAACATTCCAGAGGCTGAACGGAGAGCATTCGGGCACTAATTGCTGCCATGCCTGGGAAAATATCCTCTGGAAAGCAGGTAGAAATAGCAAGCGAATCGAAAGAGTTTGCTTCTTAAAGACTCTCCACAGTAGTGTTCAGTATTTCACTAACATGGTTTCTATGGCTAAACTCAAAATGCACAATAGGAGAAGACTGCCCAACACTTACTAAAAGGAAAATGTCTTCTCACTTGCCTCAAAGAGTTCTAATTTAAAGGTAGATGGCATAGCTCCTGGAGCCCTTTTAATAGTGATTCTTCAAAACCTTCACATTGGGTTTGCAAGCTCTACCAAATTAAACATTCAACAGCCAAAAGAAGTTTAAAAAAAATAGAAAAAGTAAGAGCAAATCCTAAAGCTAGGCTGCTTGCAACAAAGTGTCCTGGAACATTTGAGGCTACTTAGAGAGTTCAGAACATCTCAAAATGAAAGCAAGCATCCTGCTAGGACCTAGTTAGCCCATGTTTGATGTTGCAACGTTGATTTTCTATCATACACTTTGAGTTAACACAGAAATACAAGTTAATACAGTAAGCATGGCTTCTCCAGTTCGGGTTCTGAAATCAGAAGAAATACAGTACACTGGCTACTTGGTTCAAATTAATGGCAATGGATATACAGAATATTAAGAGATTGAGTTATTCTGTGACCATTTGCTGTTTACAATTTCCCCATTTAGCAGAATCCATACACTGGCCACATTTAAAATGAATGTTCTGTAACAGGGCAGAGGGATGGGAAGATTTTGGATTGCATAATCTTCAAAGTGTTTAATTTGTATTAAAGCTAAGTCCAAGGCCTCTGAAACCTCAGGGACTCTTGATGTAGATTTTTGGGCTGGTTCACACACCTTGAAACAAAGGCTTATAGTTAAAGATATGGAAGGAAAGGCAGTGTGTGTGTGCGTGTGTGTGATGCCAGGCAAATTTATTCCAGAGCAGCCTGGAATGGGCTTCAGAAAAATGGATAGAGTGTCTTCCTGAAGAAAGGGCCTCTAAGTAAACTCAACTGCCATTCAGAAGATTTGCTCCAACACTTACCAAGAGGTGCAAGAAGAAAGGAAAATCTGTTGTCAGGTTTGGGGTGTTTATCAGCTCCCTGTGAGACACTTGACCTAATGCTGTGCTCTCCCCCCCACCTAATCCGCTGATCTGCATGCCATGGCCTCCCAAGCCTCAGCCCACAACTGCTGGCAAAATTGCCTGGGACACTTATCCTGACGCATTGATCCCTGTGTATATTGTGCACAACTCACCTACTCCCCCCTTCCCTCCCGCCCGCCTCTTGCGACTCCCCCGAAATTTAATTCTGCTCACAAATTGTGAAATAAGTTGTTTGGGCTGGATTTGCGGAGTGAATTGTCTCATTAATGAAACAGTCTGTTCATTATACAGTTGAAGGAGGGAAGACTTAGCGCTCCCATACCCCGGGACCCAGGCAGGTTAACGTTTTTAGACTGACAGTTGACAAAAGAATGAATAGCTCTCTGCTGTCAAATCAGGCTTACAAACAGCTTGGCATACAAACAGTTACTGCTTGTGTGCGTGCGGATTTAGGGTCCCCGTCTGCTAATGCCCCAGATTTGTAAGTACAAATTGGTTAGTCTTCAAACTGTT
The DNA here is from genome assembly GCA_028658305.1 of Pachyuromys duprasi. Lineage (NCBI taxonomy): Eukaryota > Metazoa > Chordata > Mammalia > Rodentia > Muridae > Pachyuromys > Pachyuromys duprasi. Next base: position 101,398,960 of record CM053753.1, on the reverse strand, counting down.
TGCAAAAGGAATAAAATGACCAAAAATTAGTTTGTTTTTAGCCTTTTCCCCTCCCCTCCCTGCTCCCGAAAGTGAAACATGAAAAACAGAAAGAAAAGGATAAACTAGCGTATAATGGTCTGTAGAATATTGTTGGGTTTTTGCTGAAGGCGTTAAATTAAACAGGACTATTGTTCAGCAGGCAGCAGACAGTCTGCCCCAGAGCTTCTCAGAGAGCAGCTGAAAACTAGCGGGACTCATTGGAGATGTGAGATGTTAGTAGCAGAGCAGAGAGGGAGATCAAAAACTTCGTTTCTGTCCATTTTAATACCTGTTGCTCAAAACTAGAAGCAAGGTCTCCTCACTTTTAAATTGCATTGGCTGTCTAAAGATTTCCAAAACATTTAGATTTCCAAAACATTTCATAGGCAAATATGCATAAATCTGACAAAATTTACTTCATCTTTTTTTAATAGTTCTGTGAGCAAATTAAAGTAACACAAAATCATTGACAGATAACACTTTGTAGTAACGTAAATAAGATGGATTTTTCTTTCCTTTCTTTTCCTTTCTCTTTTTTTTCCTCACATGATTATAATTTTTAGTCTGAATTAGATTAAACAACTTTTATATTATCACCAAGTTATGGTTAAAAAATTTATTGCCTTCAAGGTTGAGCTAAGCCTCTAAATTAAGAATTCTTTTAGTCTTTGTCTGGGATGGCCAAATTCCTTGTAATACTAGGAGTTACTTTTCCACACATCATTAAGTTCATTATCCACGTTTTGCACTGCACTGGAAACACATCCTTTCAAAAGCCAGAACTTCGGAGAACCCTGCAAGCAGCAGTTAGGAGTTAGCGGAAGTCCTCAGCCTTTTCCCGAGCTGTGGCCGGCCCCGTTCCTCAGCCTTTTCCCGAGCTGTGGCCGGCCCCATGCTGCCACTTCGCAGCGCTGAAGTCCCAACAACAGTGACTTACAAATGCGCAAAGCCAACGCCCGTTATTTATTGGGTCTGACTGAAACAGGAGCCTTGGCCTGCAGGAGAGAAATGGGATGGCCCTCACCCTGACAGGAACTGGCTTGGGTTTTTGTTTTGTTTATAATAAAGCCATCTAAGACATGTAATGTGGGGCACCTGTAGACTTTTGCGCCATCATCAGTCCCGGTTATTTTCATAAAGTTTCTATTAGTCTATAACCACAGCCCTCAGCCTTCCGTGGAGCCTTCAGATGCATCTGAAAACTGCAGCTGTTTTCCTGATGCAGCCAGTTAAGATGGGGAGAGTTGCGACGACTCGGCGGCATATCCAACACCATGGATCCCCAGGGACAGAGCCAAGTGCTCTTTCTCCGTGTCCCACCTCTCTCCTACTGGCAGGCAGGAGGCTACAGTGGACGCACATTCCATGCAAAGGTTAGAAAGACAGGGGTAAATACCTCTGGCTGCGGACTGCCTTATCCATATGAGGAACAGGAGCTGATGGTGGAAAGCATTGCTTAACAGCAAGCCCAACAGCACCTAAAGCACAGAACCTCCCTGCTCTGAAACAGAAAGAACTGAAAAGAGTTAAGAATTAAAAAAAAAAAAAGCTGCATCTGTTGCAGGAAGGGAGGGGCGTGGTGGGCCAGTCCGCGTGGAAGAAAGTATCCTTGAGCTGCAGGCACTGACTTCAGGAGGCAAAGCCTCAGCTGTTCCACCACCTGAGTGGTCTCCACATTTTATGAGCTCCTTCTCTGCCCCATCTATACAATGGGAATGGTGGCATCTCTTACAGTTCTTGTGATAGTTAATGTAACACAGTGCCTGGTCTCTCATATAATGGAATCAAATACAAATATGGTTTCTTCACACACACACATACTCTTCTGTATCTGAAAGTTCAATCCCAGATTTAACCAGCCTTGGACTGAAGGTATTCAGAAAATGTCACTGGTGCTGACCATACATTCTCTTTCCCGTCACCATCTCTATACACATTAGGCGTAATAACTCTCTATACAGCATTAAAAGTTACCTTTGGCATAGTTTAAAGTATGCAGGAGGATTCCACAGGTTCCTTGAATGTAATATCCCATGGATTTTGGTGTCCTCGGGGACCCCAGAACCAACCCCTTACAGATGCTGAGGGATGCCTGTGTATATTTTTGTGTGGTTTTTTGAGCAATCTCAACTGGGCATAGCAGGAAAAACAAAAACAAACAAAAAACAACCCTAGTCTTTCTTGAGGCATCTGAAGGCTCAGTGGAAAGCTGAGCGTGAAGGCTGTAGCTCAATAAACAACCTTATAAAAAAGAAAATGCTGGGACTGGAGACATGACTCAGCACGAGTTAAAGACTGAGCGCTGCTTCTTGCAGCGGAGTAGGCAGCTCACGACAGCCTGTGACTCCAGCTCAGGGAACCAGGCATCTCTAGTCTCCAGAAGCACCTTCACTTCCTCTCACCCTCCCCCCCCAAATAAAAAAACATTAAATCTTTTATAAAAAGAAAATATACACATATACCCAAACATGTATACACCTGTAATCATGACAGGCTAGCCTCTGTACCCGAACCTCAGGTTTGCCAGCTTAGATGAGAAATATCCACAGGTGTTTACTTCTGCTGAATATGTGGAGTCAATGGATCCAATGCCAGGGAGAAGCTGGGGTGCAAGTTTACACAGGGTGAAACCGCAGATCCCGGCTGACTCCCTACAAGGATATCCTCTGTCCTCAGCACATTTATTTTAAAGGAAGTGCTGAAATGCTGTAATCATATTTGTTATCTGAACGTATAAGTTTTACTCCACTTGTATGGAACAAGACATCTGGGTATGTTTTGCGTGGAAAGACTGCTTCACAGGCCGGAGTTGTGCCCGTGAGGCTGTGCGCTGGTCTCAGAAGCACCTTTCCATCTACCCACGCAAATGTTCCGGTGATACTGTCTTACATGTAAAGTACAATTCAGGAGAAAAAACTATTACTTGAAAAATGTAACAGCAAAAACATATCCTCATTATGAAAATATTTTGGACTGGGAAAATTACACTTAACCGTGGCCTGCAGGTGAAACAGCAAGCTGGCCAACAGAAAACGGTTGCAGAATAGTTTTACCTTCCTGGGATTTCCAGGAGGCTCTAAGGCCAGAACTCCCCAAGTAGGCACTTGTTTTACCCTTTGCCATTCTCCTTCTGGAAAGACAGGAAAATTTCATCCAGATTACATGTAGCATGAAGGACCAAAGGGGCTGAGATGCAACCAGGTGGAGTTTGGGTTCAGATCATACCAGCTCGTGTTGCTTTCTTTCATGACTTCTTCCAACTTTCAAGTATAACCAATATCTCAGGGCTGAGATTACCTGCTAGAGAAAAGGCTACAGAAATAGGAAGTTGGAGTCCATGAGATGAATGGTATAATTTGGTCCAAGAAGTGTTGGAAGCTCCCATTCATTAAGATGTAGCCAGAGCATCAGTTCTCCTTGTGTGAAAGGAATATGATGTAGGGTTGAAAACAAGCAGAGTGACATTACACATGTGCATGGAGATGTCATCATGAATCCTCTTGCTATGTGGAATAAATATCTGCTAATAAAAAGCTTTTTAAAAGGTAGCAAAAAAAATCAAGCAGTTGTTTTAGTTTTATGTTCGTTGCTATGAAGAATAATCTTGACCAAATGTGTCCCAGGGAAAGGAAGGGATTTATTTTTACTTTCAGCTCCATTACAGAGGGGAAATCAAGGCAGGAATTTAAGGCAGCTATTCATGCATCCAAGTTAATAACAGAGAGAAAAAAATGTACTGTGCTACCTGCTTGCTTTATCTAGTTTCTCTTGTCCTGTAGCGTTCAAGACTCCCTGCCTAAAGAATAGTGCCACCCACAATGGGCTGGGGGTGCCAACATCAGTTAAAAACCAAGAGAACTCCTCACAGACATGCCCAGAGACCAACCTGATCCACACAATCTGTGGGTCATGCTCTCTTCTTGCAGGCTGCGTGACTTCTCTCATTAGTTTGTGCTGGTTATCTTCCTTCTTGAATTTGAAGGTAGAGAGTAAGCAGATGAGCACGTAAAACACAGGCACGGTTTGAACAACACAGTGGTTTGTTTCTGGTTAATGTTGGCTGCTGTGACCAGCGTTCTCAGGGTTGTCTAGTACTTGACTGTCACAACATGGCCTTTGGGAGGTCCAGTGGCCTCAGCATTACCTGGTTAGCAACTGTCAGGTCTCAGCCCCACTCCCTAGACAAGAGGAACCAGACTTTGCATTTTAGTAAGGGCTCCTGATAACTCATATATCTGTTAAGGTCTGAGCTATGCTGGCTTTCTACACACCTTTATTGTCCCTGGTCTTGTCCCTTGAGGCCTTGGCTGGGGACAGGGGGGTGGGGGGGAGGTGCGTGTATGAGTGAGCACTGAGCCTTCAGCTGAGATTCCTCCATATGCCAGCAATCTGCCCGGCAGTGGGTGCTGCGAGGCTGGTTATTTAATGAGTTTTATGATACATTAAATCTTCCAGACCTCACGGCAATTTGACCAATAGAGAAATAACTTTTTTAAGGTAGCCCAAAACAAGCCAACTCAAGCGAATAATGGGATTAGCATGGTGAAATCCGAGTTGGGCCACGTGAGTCACCCGCCATCTATCACGGCTGCTGTCCTCACGACTGATTATGGCACATTGTTTCATCAAATTAAACACCAAAGGGATGTTGTAAAAGCAGCATATGGTCTCCTTTCAGAAGCAGTTAGCTTGGCGCTGTGCAAGCGGCCTGTCAGGCTCCCCTGAAACCTTCTAAACCCACACGGGGAGGCCATTTACTTTCGCAAACACTGTCTCATAAAAGTGGCTGCCTTTCTTTGAGGGCTCGCTATTGTTGAAGTAAGGCCAGGGTATGGGGATGTGAAACCTAGGTAGAGTCACGGAGGAAGGGAAGAGGATTCACTATCCCACTTTTCTTTCTCCCATCCTGGAACAGCAATCACAGGGAGGATGCACACTCCCTCCTCCTCCCTGGAAAGATGCTAAGTGCTGAGAAGTCAATGTCCCTCCTCTCCAAAGGGCAAATGAGATTGAGGGTGGGTTTTTAAACGAAGACAGAAAGAATTGCTGGTGATTAAAAGATCTGCCAAGAGGGACAGCATTGTTTCTAGCAATCGGGAGTGGAGGCAGGGGAGGCTTTGCAAAGGAGCCAGGTGAGGGCACTAGGTTGTCTCTGGTGGTTCAGATGGAACCCGGTGGCCTAGGAGGTAAAGAAGCGCAGGTCTACGAGGCATTAGGTCGCAGCAAGAGCACTGTTTGGTTGCTATTTTGTATTGATGTGGCTTCCCTTCCCTCCAAGGAGCATGATACTCACCAAGGGGTAATTAGCAAATGGGATCCCCACAATGCCCCGCCCCAACTCCACTGGGCCAGGCCCAGGCAGCAAAGCACCATTAGTCACTTCTCACCTTCTCAAAGTGTCCCCCAAATAAGATGGGTCCAGAAACCTCAGTGTAGAGAGTTGGAGGCTGCCATCGGGCACTTTCCATCTTCAGGTTTAGTCCTTTGTGACTTCTGGTTACCGAGTTGTCACCAGCCCCAGAGGAAGCACCAGGTTCATAGCCCCTTGTATCACTCCTGAGAGCAAATAAAACAAATACAGCCCAAGGGTCTTTGAAGGGCAACCTAGAAGAGAAGGTCTGCGATGTTATTGTTGTTAGGAAGCGGGCAGGGTCTATTTTTTAGTGTGTGTAATAGATTCTTTAAAACCTGAACGGCATAGCGATTGCTGTCTCACCTCTTGTCCAGTGGTGACCACTCTTCCTGGAATGTTGCCTCCCTGGGAACTGGTCTTACCTGGTTCCTAATTGACTTCCAGGTGGATACTGGGATCCTCTAGATGGTGCTGAGAAATTCAAAATTCCCCTGACCCTTCACCCAGCCAGAACATCTGACAACTAACACTGACTTTCCTCTAATGGTTGGGAGACACAGGTTTGCTCATTTGCTTGCCTTTGCTAGGATCACATAGTATCAAGACATTCTATCCTTCATAAAGCCTGCCTAGAAGAGATCATGTACTTCCCACAAGGAAGCAGAGCATAAACAATAACTAGGTCGCCAGAACAACAGCAACAAAAATCCCACCGAGTAGCATGGTCTGACCTCAGATGGAATTCCAAATCATTTTCCTTAGCCAGATGAAATCCTTATACAGTTTCAAACCAGGAGTAAAAGATTGTTAAAGTCCTAAGCTACTGCAGAAACTATTATGTATCAGTTACTTTTCTGTGGCTGTGCTAAAACACCTTTAGAAGGAAGAATTTATTTGGGCTTATGGTTCCAGAGGGCTATGAGTCTGTTATGGTGGGAAGGAATGGCAGCAAATAGCAGGCATGGCCTCAGAAAGTAGAAGCAGAGAGTTCACATCTTGAATGGTAAGCACAGAGCAGAGAGAATGAGCTGGAAGTGGTAGAGACTTTTCAATCTTGAAGCCTGCCCCCAGCGACACAAGCTTCTTCTGGTAAAGCTGAGCCACCTAAACCGCCAACAAACAGCACAACCAACTAGGGATGATCAAATGTTCAAATGCTCAAGTCCATGGAGGAACACATCTTGTTCAAACCACTACGGAATAAAAGGGGTTTTTGTTTTGTTTTGTTTTTTTAAAGAAATATAGTTGTAAGAAACTCATACTGAGTTAGCCAACATGAAGGATGTCGTGTTAAAAGTGAGAGCGACTTTTACTTCCACATGAGTATCTGAGAGGAAAACACTTGTCTTGGAGAGGATGTTCCTTTATTACAAGCTCAGAATACATTATGAGTCTTTATCCTTTTAACTTTTTAGCAACCTCGTGGCCAGACTGCTTGTGCGGTAGAAGCTACTGGATTGGTGCACAGGCACAGTCTCACCACTGAAACGATGGCTATGCTTAGCCAACTTAAAGGACTTCAATCAACTTGTAACCCTGACATCCCAGCCATTTGGGACCTGAAGCTCAGCAAACAAACAACCTGCTGGGGCAACACACCTGAGATGAGCTATTTTTTTATATCAATTTAAGCCCAAACACTGATGCAATGTGGCCTTCTTTAGAGCCAGGCTTCATCAGCTACTCTCCTGCTAATTAGCTGGAGCCCTCAGATGTTGCTAATAGCTGCACAGCTTGTAAACATGTTGCACGGGCCCTGCCCCTGAAGAGCCCCAGCTGGTAAGTGCTATCTCAGCTGGGGCTGGCAGAGCTTGGCTCTCCACCAGGGAGCAGCCACAGGGCACAGCCTCCATTCAGAATCAAAACACTGCACCCAGGGCGGCTCCCTTTTCCTGCAGCCTTTCCAGTAGCTCTGTGGCTAGGAAGAAGAAGGGGCAAGACCACATGATTATGGCTTCAGCTTTTTTACTAACTCTAGGCCTGAAGTGGGTTTTTCTGCCTCCTGTTCATTCTTTGCACCTAGTGATCTGCTGGGACTCTTTAGAGAAACAGAAGCAGTAGTGTGTTATAGCTATAAAGGGTTTTTATTTGACTGGCTCACACAATTGGAGGCTGGGTAGTCCAATGATGGGGGTCAGCACCAAGTAAGTTAGCAGCTTATGAAGCTGGCAGCCTTAGAGCAAGAGAGAGAAGTAAGGCAGTGCCAGTCCAATGCTCAAGACTTGGAAGCTCCCTGGAGAGGCCGTGTAGGAAGGCTGAGCAGTCTGTCCGCAGGCAATGGCAGTGGCAACAGACGCAAACCGTTAGGAGTGGAAGGCCTACAGTACGGCTGGTCAAGGCACTTACTACCAAGCCTGATGCCATGGATTCAGTTCCTGGAACCCACGTGGTGGAAGGAGAAAACTGACTCCCACAAGCTGTTTCCTGTAATCCCCACTTGCACAGTGTGGCACACACACAGACACACACAAGTAAATGCACAAATAATGTAATTTTTTAAAGTAGAGCCTGAGGCTGAAGAGATGGCTCAGCGGTTATGAGCACCACCTGCTCTTCTAGAGGACCCAGGTTGATTCCCAGCACCCACACACTACCTCACAACTTCCTGCAACTCCAGTTCCAGGGGATCTGATGCCCTCTTCTGGCCTCCAAGGGCCGACAGGTATAAATGGTATTCATACAGTTATGCAGGCAAAATACTCATCTAAACAAAGTGGTAGAGTTTCTGTGGGCTTGCCTGCATCCCTTTTTGTCTCATCTAAGCTCCAGCCGAATGGATGGTGCTTCCCACGCTCACAGCTAGGCTGCCCCACGCAGATGCTACACTGCATGCCAAACATCTCCAGTAACCCCCTCACGTCACACCCAGATGTGTGCTTTAGGCTTCTCCATGCCTCTCTCTAATCAAGCTGACAATAATAACTTGACACCACAAAGGAGGTATAGGAACTGGCTGCTGAGGCCTGAAGTCAGCATGAACAGCTCCCTCAGACTGACCCCAAGCTTCATCACCGAAAGCCCCAGGGCCAAGGAAAACCTTCAGCCTAAGGCAAGCCAAGATGTTTGGGTATCCTGCCTACCTGGAGCCACAGATGGACTCCTGAGAGAGACCCTGGGCTCTCATCCCACAAGCCAAAGGCAGAAGGGTCAGAGCAGAAGAACAACACACATTTCCGTATTCCCTTCGCAAATGACAAGCGTAGGTACTGGCTGGTCATGTGGGTAAAATCACCAAGAATTCTACGTGCAAGCCTATCACAAGACAGAGGACTGGCTCCAGAGTGAGGCAGCGCTGCCAGTCGGTGGCGCAAAGTAACTCCCACCGTCAAGTGCTAGACAACACTGACGACACCCATCTGAACGATGGGACTTCATCGATGGGAAGGAGCAACAGACCCACCTCACAGGTGGGAAACCAGCTCCCAGAGACCAAGGAAGTGATCTATGACGTAGCACAAAGTGAGACCTGAAGACATGTTCCTCTTTCCAGAGAGTCCTTTACAGTGATAGAAAGCTAACAACAAATTACAAATGCCTGCTGCTCTGAGCAAGGGAGAGCAGCAGCTCAAAGAGGGTCTCTCCCTTTGCGAAATGCTAGGATTGAAAGCCAAGGGATGGGTACCCAGCCCGCCAGGGTAGACTAGACACACTCAGGAGTTCTGTCTTCTAAGCTGCCTGTGTCTTGTTTCCACCAGAATCAGGATATAAATTCATGTGGACAGATTCTGTTCAGTACTCTAAGCACAGCGCAAGAATGCCTAACCTGTAATATGTTTTCACTATACATTTGTCAAGTGGAGGGGAAAGGGAGGAAGAAAGGAAAAGAAAGTTTTGGGGGGGGGCAAGGTAGGAATTCAAAATTCAGCATAGAAATGTTAAATAATTTATGTATTTTTATTTTGTGGTTTATGTGAAACAATCCAAATAATATTGAGGGTGAGAGAGCAAAAAGGGACACAAAGTTTCATCTGCCACAAAACTTTTAACCAGAAAAATATGATTGGATAGGCTACTAAGTAGATCTATGCATTTTGGGGTTTTGCAAATTAAATGTTCTTAGTTATACTAATGAGCATGTCATGTAGTGGGATTCTGTTGTGGTTTCTGCAACAAAATTCCTAGAAAAGTAGTAGTGACCACAAAATCATTTTTCAAAAAAGTTTGAAGGCTGATAATGTAGTGGTCAAATCAGAGTGCTTCCCTCTTGTGGGTGTGGCTAGTATGTGTCAGAAGCTCAGAACAGAGTGGTTTAAAAACTAACCTATTAATGATTATTTTTGTTTCTTATATTTCACCAAATACTTATTGCGAAAACAGTGCCAAATTGCTCAGAAATCTTGATGCTGATTTTCAGAGTAAATCTTAGAGTCATTTCAAAATCACCAAGATTTTGTTAAATTAAAAGCTTTTATAAATATATCTCCGTTTGGTCAGCTTATGCCATGAACATTATTTTTAAATGTGGTCAAATACAGCCGCAGTCCATATAGCACATTCTCCATAAACATGAGCCATTACACATAGCCAGTCACAAAGCAACAGGCTGGATTTGCTAGCAGGTCAGAACGGAAGCTTAGTGCGTGGAGTTTGAGTCTAAACTAAATGATCTGAGAAGTAACTCCCTCATCAGATGGTCCTGCCCTCAGAATTAGATCAGCTATTAAGACAATGATCAAATATCGTCTCTTCATGGTTTCAAGAGGTCTAGTGCCATGGAGAATTGATTACGTCTGTGACTATTTCAAGGCAAACAGTGCCTCAAGTATCCATGCTGCCACAAGGAAATGTGTCTAAGCCGGGTTAGCAGATGCATGAAGCCCCAGAGCTCTGCCTCTTTGGGCTAGTCTTTATATCTCTCTAGAACTATGGCTAATCCTCTTTATTTGAACAACTTCAAAGACTCTTGCTTGACACTCACAGCCCAAATATAACAGACACATGCTTAGTTCCAGCCAGCAGGTAACCAAAAGTGACAAAAAGGTATGTGTCAAAAGAATTGTCACCACTGCGGTTGATCCAACAGAATTCATCCTGTCACAGCCCACTGCCCAGAGGCTGGAGGAGGGCTAGCCTATAGAAAGGCAGAGGTGGGAGAATAGAGGGAAAGGTCCTCTAGCTAATCAGGCTGAGAAATGATCAACTTTATTTTGTATTCATGTACAGGAAACCTATCGGGTTTTGTATAACTAACTTTGAAACCAGGCATTTTATTTAGGTACCTTGGTTCCTGACAATTTTTCAATAAAATTTTATGAATGCCAGGGATTTATAATGATATAATCTATAGATAATTATCTGTCCGTGTCTGTGGTGGGTTTCACTTGTCTAATTGCAATGGGTAGTACTTCCAGAACTATTGTTGTAAATAAAAATGGGATGTATATATTATTTATTATTAGCCCTAAAATTATCATGGTGGTATTATTTGACCTGCTATCACAAATAATAAGACACAGACACTTGCTAGATTTTATAATTTCCTTATTACCTTGGGCCAGGTATTTCTACTTACACTGTCTCAATAGGCTCACTGTTCATCTCCCAGCCCCCATCCAATGCCATCCTCCTTAACCATCCCTGTCTGGGCTACCTTCCATTCATAATCCCAAGATACTTGCCTGTGTTCTTTTTCTGGGCCTTTCCATGCTGTTATGGGAGTCCTTCCTCCAGGCCCATGTGGTTCTTCTACAAGCTAACCCATTGTGGTATCCTCCTTCTCTCTTCCCATCCATCTGTTTCCCATGATTCTCCTGTTCTCAAAAGCCCCCCTCAACCTTAGCCACGCCTACCCCATTCTGCCATTCTCAGGTATAGGCCATTTCATCAATCAGGTTGATGAAATGGCCTATACACAACAAAGATAGCTCTATCTGGGGAGTAACCAGATCTTGAGGGCTGGTCACAATTATCAATATGCAAGCATCAGACCAAACCAACACACAACTATTTCAAATGGTCTCCACGGTGGCCAGTTTTATCTGACTATAGGAAAATACCCCTAGCAATTCAACATGAAACACCATACTAAAATTTTAATCAGTGGGTTTGCATACATTTACATGTGAATACGTAGCATCTATTCCTAACTAAAACTTTTAAAGTAAAACAAAGAGCTGTTGGATTTCAACAAACAGCTATATTGGGCTTCCAAACATATAATAATGGGATTTTCCTAAGATGGTGAGTTATGGTAGCAGATTTCATAATATTAAACAATCCTTGAATCCCTAATTATGTTGGGTTTTTTTTCATTTTAACACAGTTATGACCTATGCACTAGTGTTTTCTTTTACCTTTATACTTACAATTGCATAATATGAAGAAATAATCAAAGCAGTGTCCCTCTATGGTAGCATTTCTCTAGCCTCATACAAAAGGGGAATGCCATGCCTCTGCCTCCAGAGTTTGCTGTGGGTACTAAGAATGGCAGCTCACCGGCGCCACGTATCCTGTGCCAGACGCTAACTATACAGTTTGGTATACGTAAGGACTTCTGTCCTCAGTATGCTTGTAGGAGGCAATTACTATTCATTATCACCTTATTGTTCAGATGGGGAACTGAGCTTTCCAAGGTCATGCAGGCAGTGAGCGGCAAAGTCTAAGCAATCTAGCACAAATGCTCACACTCTGATTCCCTAGGCCACTCGGTTGTCAGACTACAAACATATCTAGTGCACTGAAAGCACTACATGGTCTTTCCCTTTTAAACCCCCAGTGACTGCTTTGAAGAACATTTATGGTGAGTCATGGTGAGCAGTGTGTCCACAGCTCTTGTAGCCTCATACTCCAGGTACTACTTCCAAACAGCTCTCTTCCCCTGAACAGCAACCTCCAAACATCTCTATCCAACCCACTGTGATCCAGGATCTCAGCCTATGAAAATAGTAAATGTACCTCAAGGTTCTAACCTAATCTGACAGCATTCTGGCAGACTCTATATGACAAAACCCAAAAAGGGACATCATTAGTAACAAAGGGGAGCCGATATCCATGTCGGTTCCATGCATAAGCCATAGGGGACACTACCAGGCCAAAGGCATTGTGACTGGAAAAGAAAGACCATTCGTTGGACTATGGTATGTAGTAAGACACAGCTCTCTCGGTAGAAGTTGGGAGACGGTGACAGCCAAGAGCATGGGAAAGAAGCCATGGTCAGGGAACAGGTTTCACACCATACCACACCAACCCCCACTTCAGAGCTTCTGTGGCATCTTGGAAGGGTTTACTGACTTCCCGAAGCCTCTTTGTGTGGGGTTGCAATGTCTGCTGTGATAACAGGGACTGGACCGCCACCCCAGTCGCTATTTGTTTGGAAGGGGCTTTGTGAGTGGGTCTGATGAGCTAAGACTGGGGGCAGGGGAGCTGCAAAGAAGGAGGAAATGCTTCCTCTCAAATCCGGCACTCAGTCACGGGTACTGAAGACAATGGCAGATCCCCAGGTCCCAGCCCCATTCCAGCCGGCAAGCCCTGCCCTCCTTCGTCCACCTCAAACAAGCAGGCCACCTCCCAGGGCTCCACACAAGGTTGGCTTCCCAAGTGCCCCTGATATGGCACAAACAGAATGTGGGCTGAGAAGGCAGGCCCAGCTTTGCCCCAAGTGCCCATCTCTCGTAGGCTTTTGTCAGTCTACAGAGCCATAATCCTAGACAGAAGTCTCTTATTATCATGTTTAGGTGCTCTTACACCAGCATTCTCAAAGAGAGAACACTTAGTACAACTGCTTTAACCTATGGGAACTATAATTTTTAAAGCTAAGAGTATTAGCTGCCTCACAGCAGTAAGGAATGATAAGCCCAGTGACATTAGGATAAAAAGAGACTGCTCAGTGATCTTCATTCCCTACCCTTCCCTTCTACTCCATAATACTACAGCTGCCTTATATTTTGTAATAATTACAGGAAAGATGAGATTTTTTTTGGTGTGGTATTTTTCAACCAAATCTTAAATGTTTATTCTTTTTTAATTGTTTTTATGTGTATGGGTGTTTTGTCTATATGTATGCTTTGCCATGTGTAAGCTTGGTGATTGTGGAGGCCAAAAGAAGACATTGGATCCCGTGAGACTGGAACTAAGTTACAGATGGTTATGAGCTGCCACGTGAGTGCTAGAAATTGAACCCAGGTCCTCTGCAAGAGCAGCCAGTGTTCATATGTGCTGAGTTATCTCTCCAGCTCAGCCCCTAAGTCTGTCTGTCTATCTATCTATCCATGGCTCTATCTCATGTTGTTGTGTTTCTTTTGTAATGATTATTTTTGAAGTCTTTATCTTCATTTCACCAAGTTCATACAGTTACCCTTTGCCCTACTGCTGGTGAAGGTGAAAAGAACATCATACACACAGAGAGAAAGAGAGAGAGAACAGTTCTCTTGACATTCTGTCCTGCTTTCCCCCAAGGATATGGTCTTGTGTTCCTTCTCTATGACACTGCAAGGGTAGGAAATTTTAACTTGGCCCTAAACGCCCTTCTTTGTTCCTGGACTGAGAAGTGCAAACAGTCCCTAACCGTCCCCTAGTCACCACACCTGGGGACAGCCAATCACTGACTGCCCCCATTAGAAAAATCCCTTACCTCTAGGCCCCCTCCTGTTTTTTGGTTTTTGCCTTTATAAACTCTGTGATTCTGCAGCTCAGGGCTCTGTACCACCCCCTTGCGTGGGAGCTGTGTGCAGAGCCCTGGCATGCCGGCTACTAATAAACACCTCTTGCTGATTGCATCGAGTTCTGTTTTGTGAGTTATTGGGGTCTGGCGTCTATCCTGAGGAACGGAGGGTCTCCCCACCTCGGCAGTCCAACAACACAAGTGTCTACATCCACAAAGCAAGGGTGACAACAGCCCCAGCCTCCTGGGGCCACCATAAGTCAAAAAGGCTGTTGGGACAACTGTTTCTGAATTGCTAAATCCATACAAATGGTACTTATTATTAAGCCTGTTTCCATCTCCTAGCCTGTTTCCAGGCTTAATAATAAAGATTATAGCACACATTTTCAAATACATAGCATTGCACGCCTTTGGGTTTTTGCCAGTAGGATCACTAACATTGCACTTGACCTTAGCCAAAGGCCCAGAAGAGATGCCAGGAAAATTATTAAATCAAAAACCAAAAGTTTTTATGGTTCTTAGATGCAAATTTCTACCTGATTTTCAAATAGATTGAACTGATTTACACTACCACTGGCTACATGTGGAAATATCTTATTTGCCAAAGACTCTCCAGGCCATCTCCAGCAAAACCTTGTTGAAAACCAGATCATCTAATTATATATGTTCCTGCCACTTCCATTATTTGATCACTGGTGAAGTCTGAACCTTGTGCATCCTTATTAAAAATAAGTGAGTTTTTATACACCACCAAGGTTATTCTTAAAAGAGGACAACATGCCTGGTGGCGGCGCACGCCTGTAATCCTGGAATTGAGAGGCAGAGGCAGGCAGAGCTCTGTGAGTTCAAAGCCAGCTTGGTCTACAGAGCAAGTTCCAGGACAGACAAGGCTACACAGAGAAACCCTGTCTCAGGGGAAAAAAGCAACTCTCTTAAGGTTGAAAGAAAAGGCCACTTACATATGAAAACATTTGCAGGAATATAGACCTGATGAGTTCTCAAAACACAAAACATCCAAGTTTCAACTTCCAGGTTGGAAACACACCTCTGTGATAGAACACTTGTACAGGACCCTGGGTTCAATTCCCAGTACCATACAGAGAGAGACAGAGAAAGAAAGAAGGAAAGAAAGAAAGAAAGAAAGAAAGAAATGCTTTTGTCAAGTTCTATTTTGTTCTTTTTTTCTGTTCTTTTCTCAAGACAGGGTTTCTCTGTGTAGCCTTGGCTCTTCTGAACTCACTTTGTAGACCAAGCTGTACTCTAACTCAGAGATCTGCTGGCCTCTGCCTCACTGTGTGCTGGGATCACAGGCGTGCACCACCACACCTGGAAGGATCTGTTTACTTTTAAAATTAGAATTTTAAGATTTATTTTTTATTTTGTGTATGTAAGCTTTTTTGCCTTCTGATATGGTGTACTTGGTGAAAATCTGAGGAAAAAAGTTAGGTAGCAACCAAGAAAAGGATTTTCAAGTAAAAAACAAAAATGCTCCTTTCTATTTAAATACAGTATGGCAGTTTGAATAGATTTGGCCCCTGTAGACTCTTATGTTTGAATGCTTGGCCCACAGGTATGGCACTATTAGGAGGTGTGGCCTTGTTAGAGTAGGGGTGGCTTTGTTGGAGGATGTGTGTCACTGTGGGGTTGGCCTTGAGGTTTCCTATGCTCATGCTCTGCCCGGTGTGGAATGAGAGCCTCTTTCTGGCTGCCTGCAGACCAAGATGTAGAACTCCCAGCTCCTCCAGCACCAAGTCTGCCTGCACACTGCCATATTTCCACCATGATGCTAATGACTGAACCTTGGAAACGGTAAGCCAGCCCCAATTAAATCTTTTCCTTTATAAGCGTTGCCTTGGTTATGGTATCTCTTCAAAGCAATGAAACCCTAACTAAGATATAGACAGATCTCATTTTTAGGTTTATATTTTGTCTTTTAAAACACACAGCTCATATAGATTATAAAACACAAATGCCAGACATGGATACCTTCCTAGGAGTTGTTGGTCGTAGAGGTCACAAGCAACCCAAGTCATTGTCATTTCTCTTGGTTTCCCACTGGAAACCAATGGTGAGCGCTGCCTCTAAAACACCACATCCTTTGGCTACAGAACTTAAAGGAGCTGTGGAGGAGACTCAACTAGAAGCTTCTTTCTTGCTGTCTAGATCTCACTGTACTAAAGGTACTGTAGGGACCCTAAAGTTGGCTCACAACACCCCAAGATCAAGTTCTCAGTACAAAGGAGATTTATTTGCCCCAGAGGGACAGAGGTCAAAGATAAGGGACAAAGACAGGAGACAGAGGACAAGGGGGAAGAGGAAAGAAACAGGGAAGAAGGGGGCAGGGGAGGGGGAGGGATATTTGCCCCGGGGTGAGCAAAGGACTGCCTCTGGGAAGAGAGGAGGTGACTTGGCCCATAGGCAAATGGCAGTTTGGAGAAGTAAAAGGGGAAACCCGTGCTGGCTAATTTTGATTGGGCATGTTAATTGGAGCTTTTGATTGTTGGACTTAAATATCTTGATAGTTGGACCTTGGTAGGCAGCTCCGAGAGGAGAAAGTGGCCAAATAAGGGAATGGACCTTGGGGGCTAGCTTTAGGGATGTGATGGTTTTTAGCAAGGGAGAAGAGAGTGGGTAAGAAGGCCAAACCTGTTTGCGATGTCTGCCATGCTCAGGCATGCAGGAGCACCTGCCGGAGCTATGTAGGCTGCTGGGGGCAGGGGAGTCACCAGTGACCTTTCCCTCCAGGCTACAGTGTCAACCCACCAGACGAGACGTGTCCACTGGTGAAATAGTGGAATGGTTGTTTGAGGGCTAATGATATGTTTTCCTGATTGGGGCTGAGGCTTGCTCCCCAGAAAGGA
This sequence comes from Pachyuromys duprasi, assembly GCA_028658305.1. NCBI lineage: Eukaryota > Metazoa > Chordata > Mammalia > Rodentia > Muridae > Pachyuromys > Pachyuromys duprasi. The sequence goes on along the minus strand of CM053753.1, from coordinate 101,382,126 downwards.
ATTCATGTCTGGTATTGTAAACTTGGTCAAAAGCTGTCAGAGGTCATGGGCCTTAGAGGAAAACCTAGTATTGGATTCTAAATGGACCTGGTATCAAACTGTGTTCTAAGCAGTTATGTTTATGCTCTTCTCAGCCTAGGTAAGAGTCCCTGCTGTTTGTAGCTGATTGTCTTAGGGTTACTAGATGAAACTCCATGACCAAGAGCAAGCTGGGGAGGAAGGGTTTATTTGGCTTACACTTCCACATCATAATCCATCACAGAAGGAAGTCAGGATGGAATCTCAAACAGGGGTGGAGCCTGGAGGCTCTGAGCGGATGCGGTGGCCATGGAGGGGTGAGCTTCCTAGATTGCTCCTCATGGCAGCTCCAGCTTCTGCCTCCCAGGTGCTGGTGTTAAAAGTGTGTGAGCTATGACCAGCTTTAGCCTGATTTCTTACAGGACCCAGGACCACCAGCCCACATACAGCACCACTCACCAGGAGCTGGGCCCTCACATATCAGTCTCCTATTAAAAAAATGCCCTACAGCTGGATGTTACGGAGGCATTTTCTCAATTGAGCTTCCCCTCCTCTCAGATTTCTGGGTCCTTTCACAAGACTCCAGCCTGTGTCAAGCTGACATAAAACCAGCCAGAACAAGGATACTCATAAGTGGCCACAATGTTGGCAATAAGTAGCTGTTGAATACTCTGGTCTAAATGAGATAGCTATATCACCTCCATTTGAGGCACAGAGAACAACCCCAAGGAGGGAGCAGAAAAAGAGTGGGCAAGCTGGAGGATGGGGAGGAGTGTGCTCACTGCAGTCACCTGCAGAAGAGCTACAGGATGGCAGCTGTCGCTCTATCATGGGAGGGAGAAAAGCCCCTGGGTCCCCACCGCTCCCTTTGAGGAACTATTGGCAGTTGGTGCTTTACCTCATAAGCATGAGGATTCTGGGGACCAAACCCAAGTCCTCTGCAAAACCAACAAGCACTCTGAACCACCTGGCCAGCTCTCTAGCCCCAAGTTTACGCCTCAGACTCCTTCCTCATCCCTATGCAATGAGATGCTCACTCAGCGCTTTACAAAGAGGAAGCCAAAGCTATAGCCAATGAATTTGAAATTTGTGTACAATGCTGTTTTTTTCTTATTTCTTTTCTTTTTTTTTTGTTTTGCCTTCTCAGCCTGTCTGTTATTTCTCTTTTTCCTCTTTTTATATTAATTTTTATTTTTTTCATATTATTCACAGGTTATTTACTTTGTATCCCAGCTGTAGCCCCCTCCCTCACTCCATCCCAGTCCTACTCTCCCTCCCTCGTCTCCTCCCTGTCCCTTTTCAAGTCCACTGCTAGGGGAGGACCTCCTCCCGTTCCATCCGACCCTAGCTTATCAGGTATCTTCAGGACTGGCTGCAATGTCCTCCTCTGTGGCCTAGCAAGGCTGCTCCTCCCTCGGGGGAGGGGGTGGAGGTAAAGGAGCCAGACATTGAGTTCGTGTCAGAAATAGTTCCTGCTCTCCTTACTAGGGAAACCCACTTGGATACTGAGCCATTATTTCTCAAATCCTCTGTGGCAGAAGAGGCTTGTCATTCCTCAGTCTGATTGTGAAACATACTGAGATGAGTTGGTTTCAGTAGTCGTTTCATTGGCAGAGCAAGCTACAGAGTGCACGTCAACCATGGCTAGTCTCCAGGAAACAGCTAAACAGGGCAGAGAACAATTTATACAAAATTTATATGAGTTTGCAGCGGGTAAGAAGGCAGCCACCACCAGGAGAGGGCAAGGCGGGACACCCAAGGTCAGCCCCAAGGCCCCTGGAGCTGCAAGCATCATCCATTCTGTGAGTTGGGTTCACCCTACCCAGGGCAGAAGCTCAGAAACCTGTGGCACTCTGGAAACAACTGATTGCCTACATTTCAGACATCTTTCCTCATCCTCCAAGCGCCATCAAATCACATAGAAAATCACAACAGCCTTTCGAAAAGAAGCATGGCCGTGTGTGGTCATGCCACTCTATAGTCCTCGGGGCTGGTTGCTGGGGCTCCGTGGGGAAAGGAGGGAGGAACTGTGTGTAATCGCAGCCATATTGACAGCGTTGGAGTGTAAGGCCACACTGGCAACAAAACTCAAATACAAGAGCGGCCCAGAGCCCTCCAGGGAGAAATCAGAGCCTGAACAGCAATCTCTCCTGCCAGCACCAGGCTCTGCCAGGTCCACCCAGATCAGCTGGCGTGGAGCCCTTTCTATCCATCTGCCAAGAGGGGGACTTGGCTTTTCTGCTCACTCTGCAGCTGGGATGGTGCTGAAGAGCATGCAACAGGTCGATGAGGTGAGAAATTGGCCTAGCTCTTAGACCCACCATCCCGCTCCTGACAGGCCTTTCCATCTGGTATGCATATGGCCACACGCCTTCCTGTCATCGTAAGTATTTGGACTACCTGCCCTTCCATGATTGTCAGTGTTACATGCCTGCAGTTATGACCTGCCCACAAAATCGTGGGGACAGAGGTGGGAAGCAGAGCTGCCCTCTTTCACACCAAGACCAATGCCTCATGGCATCCCAGGAATCGAGGCTTCAGGGCCCTCCAGGAGTTAGTGCCATGACCTCTGGCCTTTAGGTTTTGTCCTTGAGGCTTAGGCTCAGAACTTGGGCTGCTTATGCGTTTGCCTGGTGAGTAGACCTTAGGGCCATCTCTTGGCACAGCAGCCCCTCCTTGCAGTGATCTGAAATCAGCTGCTTCTCTGGGGTTTCCTGATGGGACAGCTACTGCAGGGAGTGGAAATGGTAAAATGAGAAGCGACCACAATCGTGCAGCGGAAAGGGGGAACTTCTGGTTCCTGCTCTCCAGTTCTGCACTTCTCACAGAACTGAGGTGAAAATGGCTTTCCAAAGGGATTTTTCTGGAACGGCCTGCATTACAGCTTCTCACCCAGAGCATGGCCATCCTCCCCCTCCGCATTCCTTATGCTCTTGCTCACCAAGTCTTGTTTACTTCTTAATGTTAGCGCCATCTTCCATTCCCATCCCTCCCAACTAGGGGCTCCTCTTATTTGTGTGCATCAGTGGGGACCCTCTTGACCACCCCCCAAATGTCATTTTTTTGTTAAACATCTGGTCAGAAAAAAATTATAAAATACTCATATAATTAATTATCTTTCATTTGATAAAAAATTAAGTTTTAACATATAATTATAAGCTACAAGCAACAACAAAGTAAACTATGTAGTATGGCCCACCTAGATTAATTTTTAAAAAGCATTCCCCCCAAATCCAATCATTTCTGGGTTGTGACATCACCTTTGGTAGTGAGATTATACATGGGTGTTTTCTGGTGTTGTCTGTTTACTGTTATTTGTTTTCTTGAGATAAGGGCTCACTGTACAGTGCAGACTGATGTCAACCTCAAGGTATTTCCTATGTGGTTGGTACTGAAGGAGATACTGTCTCCCAACGGAAGCCATGAGGTAGCCATCTGATTACATTACTTCTGCTGTGCAGATAAAAGGAGCAAGGCTTGGGCAGCTGAGACAGGAGGATTGGGTATTTGAAGTCAGCCTGGGACACACAGGGAGACTTTGTGTAAGAAAACAAACAAAAGAACGAAGTTCAATGTTAGATACAGAAATCAAATCAGGCAATCTTGCTCCGGTGTTTACGAATTTGATGACATTTATTGATGAAGGGGAAATGTTCCTAACAGTAATTATGACTAATTTTTCTTTCTGAGAAAGAATTAGTGCTAAAATGTTAGCTTGTGGTTGTATCTGGGAATGGAATCGGAGATTATATCTTTCATATTTTTCAAATAACCATACATTATCAGAATGATAAAGGAAAATAATAAAATAGGCAGTGATGTTATGGCTTAATTCAGAAAACTAACAACCACATAAAACATATTAGTTTTTAAAAATGAGGGCTAGAGATAGCTCAGTGGCAGAGCGCTCGGGAGGCCCCGAGCTCAGTCCCTGGTAACACGTGAAAAGAAGCAGGAGGGAGGAGGCCAGGGGAGCGGAACACCACCAGCTGCCATGCGCAGGCGGGCAGAGCCATGTTTGTTGTGCTAAGATGATTATACATCGGCCGGCTATGGTGGCACATGCCTTCCAACACTTGGGAATCAGGGGCAGGCAGATCTCTGTGAGTTCCAGGCCAGCCTAGTCTATATGGTGAGTTCTAGGACAACCAGGGCTGCACAGTGAGACATTCTCTTTATTCATTTATAAGTATACAGCAGTGGTTATTTATTTATTTGTTCATTCGTTTGTTTTCCTTCTTTGTAATTTTTAAAATTCACTTTACATCCTTGTAGCCCCATCCCTCCACCCCTCCCAACCCCTCCCCCTCCTCACTTCTGAGGAAAAGGGGAGCTCCCTTTCCCACCCAGCTCAGCTCATCCAATTGTATCAGGACTGAGTCGTGTATTCTTTCCCTGTGGCCTGGAGAGATATCTCAGAGGTTAAGAGCACTGTCTGTTCCTCCAGAGGTCCAGAGTTCAATTCCCAGCAACCACATGGTGGCTCACAACCATCTACAATTTGATCTGGTGCCCTCTTCTGGTGTGCAGATGCAGATGCAGGCAAAATCTTATTTATTCATTCTTTTATTTATAAGTGCAGTGGAACCGCACTTCTTCAGCACCCACCAAGGAAAGTCCTCTGTGTACTTAGCAAGCTCCCAGAACACTGTCGAAAGTAGCATTGTGAGTGATGAAGATGGCCTTGGGAAAGGGGTGCTATGCTCTCTAAAGTTCGCTTTCCCCTCTCCTCCATTTGTGTGTTTAAAGGAGAGGCAAGCCGGCAGTAATCCTGCCGTTAGGTGAGAGGTCCTCACTGAGGCTAGCTTCAACCTAAAGCAGTAACGCCCAGATTGGTCCCCGGATCATCCACTGAAGTATCACCCATTTAAAATCTTACACTCTACTTATGGCCACGCTCGGCTTCCCTAGCGGTGTGTCAGTCTCAAGGCTCGGAGGCCAACTTCCAGAAAAAGGGAAACTGCACAGCTTTTCATTTGGCTCCTTGAGTGGAAGTGACTGCCAGGTACCCTATGTCCCTTCTAGGGAGGCCACTGTCTTGCCAGGAAGCCTGTGCGTCGGGTTTGGCTCGCAGAGAAACACTGCCATCTAGTGGTCGAAAGCAGCATTTCCAGTCCCAAGGTTGATCTCTGAATTAATTTTATCTCCTTTATACATCAAAAGTTGCGCCTCACTGAACCTAAGAAAATGTAACTGAACATCAATCTCCTATGGGAAGTCTTAAAAAACCTAAGATAGAGAGGAAAATAATTGGGGGAAGAATTAAAGTATCTTTAAGCCAACCCTCCAGGATTACTTGTTTTGCAACCTTTCGTGTAAATCCTTTTCAAAGTCTCCCCGGTACTGCCCCTTGGACTCAGCTTTCACCGGTGAAAACTACAAGAAAAATAAATTCTCTTGGCCTATCGGTGCATACATAGAAGTAGCAAAATTCACTACTCAAATAAATAGATACTTAAATCATAATTAGTTATAAACAGGTTTAAAAATCAAATTTGAAAAGCAAAACTTTGTAACTTTGGGAAAAATCTAAAAACCATCCGTTTAACTTCACAGAATGGAAGGACACTGGACCGCATGGCCTGGTCTGACTTCAGCTCCACAGCTTACTTGCTTCATGAGTTTGAATACATTATTCTTTGGTTTCCACAGCTGGAAAATAAAAATAGTAGTAGTTCAGGTGTCCTGGCTAGTTTTCTGTCAACTTGACACAAGCTAGAGTCATTTGAAAGGAGGGAACCTCAATTGAGAAATGCCTCCATAAGAGCCAGCTGTAGGGCATTTTAAAAATAAGAGATTGATGTGGGAGAGTCCAGCCCCTTGTGGGTGGGGTCATCCCTGGGCTTGTGGTCTTGGGTTCTATAAAAAGACAGGCTGAGCAAGTCAGTAAGCAGCACCCCTCTAGGGCCTCTGCATCAGCTCCTGCATCCAGATTCCTGCCTTGACTCCCTTCAGTGATGAACAGCAACATGGATGTGTATGCCAGATAAACCCTTCCCTCCCCAATTTGATTTTTAAAAAGATTTATTTATTTATTGTTGATACAGCATTCTACCTGCATGTGCGCCTGTGCACCAGAAGAGGGTACCAGATCTCACTACAGATGGTTATGAGTCACTGTGGTTGCTGGGAATTCAACTTAGGACCTTTGGAAGAACAGTCAGTGTTCTTAACCTCTGAGCCACCTCCCCAGGCCCCCAACTTGACTTTTGATCATGGTGTTTCCTCACACCAATAGAAAACCTGACTAAGACAACAGGGATCTGAGAGAAATTAAACAACGTACATAAAGTGCTTAAGTGACTGCCTGACTCTTAGTAAGCCCTGTAGGGTTTTGTTATTCTATCAGTAGAAGAGCAGTCATCCTCGTGAGAGTAAAGCCATCTGGCTCCAACAGGCAGGGGTCCTAGGAGGGCAGACACATGTCTAACAATGTTCAGCAAGTCAAGTAGTCACGGGCAGAAAAGGATGTCCTCCAACACCAGAGGATACAGAGAGAAGAAAACCACCAGAAAAAAAAACCATAAATGATAAATTAAGAGTCCACGTACCGTCCTATCAAAACCCAAACACTGCTGGGTATGGTGGCTCACTCCTTTACTCCCAGCATTCTGGAGGAAAAGGCAGTCAGATCTCTGTGCACTTGAGACTGGCTGGGACTACACAGAGAGACCCAAATACAAAATAAAAACCACGCATCTATAAGTGAGTTGAATGACTTTTTAGTTAAGTCATTTTATCTATCTATATTATCTATATATATCCATCTATATCTATATATATATCTATATGTATATCTATCTATCTCTCTATCATCTATCTATCTCTTCTGCTAATGCCTAAGTGGCCTCCACCAACAATGCACAGGCCTGGGCTCTTGTCTCTACTTTCCCAAGCAGAAACACTTGTTGTTCCATGGTGCATAGAAAAACAAAACAAAACAAACAAACAAACAAGAAACCAGTTGATCAGGGAGAAGGCAGGGTCTCACCGTGCAGCACTGGCTGACCTGAAACTCACTATGTAGAGCAGGAAGATCTGCCTGCCTCTGCCTCACGAGTGCTGGGATTAAAGGTGTGTGTCACCACACCAGGCCCGTGCTTGCCTTTTTACAGAAGTGAGGGGTATCAAACTCAGATCCCCCGGAGGTGTGTCAAGCACAGGAGAGCCCCCGGCCCAGCCTCCAGGCTCACTGGTTGCCATTCATCTTTCATCGGTATTCACTCTCTTGGTGGTTGTTTAAATTTAGCGGTTTTGGTCCATAACATTTTTGTCTTCATATTTTTCTATGAGTAACAGACAGCAGCGTGTGGGATTGTTAGTCCTCTTCCACAACAAACACCGTGATGCGCAGACGGCTGTGGCTCTCACAGGGAGGATGTGGTCTCCGAGGCTGTTTGCCATCCTGAGGTCACGTTATCAGCTGGTTCACGCAGCTGTAGTAGCCCCTGCTTTCGCAGGTGCCATTTCAAATGCTGAAGGATTAGGGTCCTGTGAATGCTGACCCTGAATTCCACCTCAGGTGAATCATCGAGCAAAGTGCTGAGGCGTGGCAGGCGTGGCTAGGAGGCTTCCCTGCATTTGCAAAACTATTGCCCTGGCAAGTCATAGAAGTGACAGTTGAATGAAATGTACAAAATATATTTTGATCTCTCTCTCACCTCCTTTAACCCCCTTCCCCTTCCTTCTAATCCCAACCCCCTCCTCTTCCCAATTATGCTCCTCCTTTATACTCTCATGTCCTATGTGCGTGTGTATGTATGTATGTACGTGTGTATGTATGTATATGTGTATGGGTGTGTATGTATATGCGTATGTATATCTTTATGTATGTGTGTATGTAACTGTGTGTGTGTGTCAGTGAGTATCCTTAGTGCTGCTTATAAGAACATGGGTTTGTTTACAAGAAATGGGCATTTTACCGTGGCTACACCACTGAGGGAAACATCCCCCCATCACCTGTTCTCTATGTAAAGTCCTCAGGGCGGGCCCCGTGAGCCTGTGCACCATCCCTGACAAGGCATTGACAATCGGGTCCCCTGGGATCTAGTGCAGGTGATCACAGCTGCTGTGCACGGAAGCTGTCCCAGCCCTGTCAGGCCCAGAAGTCAGCATTCCATGTGGCTCCTGCACCCTCCAGCTCTTACATTTATTCCACCCCTTATGCTCCCAGATTCCCCGAGCTGTGGTGAGGTGTGGGATAAGTTAATAGTGATTATATTCTCAATACTTTGGCCAGTTATGAGTCCCTGCAGTCAGAGCCAACTGATGCAAAAGCTTCTCTGACTAAAGCTGATAGCAACATCAGCCCTTTTGGTGTAAACCTGCTTCTGTGAAGGGCAGTTGACAGGCACAGCATGTCATTTAGCAAAGCAGCAGCAGCAGCAGCTTCCACTCTAGGGCCTACGACCTCCCCGGCAACAGGTAGGGCCCATGGCAGACTTGGTACTTTCACAGTCACCTCGACTGACCGGCCCTGATGGTTGCCTACAGCTCCCACACCTGAGTAGAACTTTTATGGCAATTCTTAGCCTGAACAGCACATTCTGGCACTATGAAACTTAGCCAGCATGGAGACTACACCAGCTCCAGATCTATTCTTAATTTAAAGATCTGTTATATTTTCATTTATACATACATGTGTCAGAGGTAGGAAGATGATGAGTAAGTCACGCAGTTGGTCTTTCCTGCCACCCTCTTGCGTGGTGGGTCCCTCTCACCAAGACAAGGAGCTGTGCCTTGTCTCTGGTTGTATCACATCAGGATCACACTTACGGCAAAAACTGTCTTTTAGTGTTTCGTGGGTAGCAGCTGTAACAGGAATCAGCATTTCTACCAATACCAGGAATGTCCAGTAGTAAGAAGCTGACAGTGTGTGGCATCCACAGAAAGGCAGGGAAAGACCGCTCAGCAAGCCCTTGGGACAACAGGCCTTACCGCTGATGGCGAGTCGAGCAGCACCAGTAGGTGGCAGACTTGGTCAGAAAGTCACAGCCCCACTGCGGCCTCACCATGCTGGCCCTCCTCCCCACAGGAGCAGAATCTAGGGACGCTCACCGTCCAGGCAGTTTGGCAAATATCAGGATGTGGCTGTTTAACGAGACATAAAGATAACTGGGAATATGTGGCATAAGGGAAGTTAGTGCGGTCCCCACAGCCAAGACTATAGTTAAGTTCCGTGGAGAGGGAGTTTTCATAGATGCACATAAGACATCTTGATCATATTGTTAACTCAGTTCTTAGCTCACCCTTGTAGTCACCTGGGCCCAGGGCCTCCTCACCTAGCTGGCTTATGCCCCAGACACACCATGCTTGGCTGAATGTACAATCTGTTAAGTTTCAGGAACTGAGTTCAGTGGTGTGCCCAGCTGCTGTTCCTCCACCCAGACTCCAAATCTGTCCATCCCACTATACCGGTTGGCTAATAACTGGGCCGTTTGTCTCCCAGATCTTCTGTTGGTCCCTCCCTCTTGGTCAAATATTTCCAAACTGGGCTTTTCCCCTACCCTTTCTTTCTTTTCTTTTCTTTTCTTTCTTTCTTTCTTTCTTTGTTTTGTTTTGTTTTGTTTTTGCTTTTTGTTTTTTGTAGAGCTGGAATTCATAAGCTAATAGCTAGCTAGCAAAGGGAGCACAATTCGTGCTCTTTGCTTGAGCCGGAGCCTTAGGTTAGTCCGTTTTATACTACTATAACAAACATCTGTGAGAAAGGGGAAGGTTTGCTTTTCGTTCAGCCTGAGAGGTTCCGTTCAGGCTGTTGGCCCTGATGCTCGAGGCCCATGGTAAAGAACACATCATAGTCAGGAGAAGGCGGCAAAGCCAAGCCACTCACGGCACGTGGTGAAGAGCAGGAGAGCCACAGCCCATGCTGCTGACTGATGCCCGAGACTCAGATCTAGAGACCTCCACTCAGACGAAGCTGGGCTCTTGACCACACCCACAGAGAAGAATTCAGGACATGAAACAGGAGGTGATTTATTAAGTAGAAACCAGAGCCAGATTTAAGCATGAGTGGTCAGAGAGGCATCTGCGTGTATCTTTACAAAAGCTATATGTGGGTTTTGAAGTTACATTGATTAAAGGACTGAAGAAAGTTTATAAATTAAGGTAAGTCTGGCAAGAGGCTCGGTGGGTAAAGGTAGTACACACACACACACAAGTAAAATGGAATACTAACATTTTAAAATTAAAGTAAAACTAGCCAGGTAGTGGTGGCACACACTTGTGATCCCAGCATTCAGGCAGCAGAGGCAGGCGGATCTCTGTGAGTTTGAGGCCAGCCTAGTCTACAGAGTGATTCCAGGACAGCCAAGGCTACACAGAGAAACTCTATCTTGAAAACAACAACAAAAATATAAGTAAAAATTATATGAACTGTGTTCTTCAGTCTTCTTTGCTAACCTGGATTTGGAATGCCCCCTGGGTATGGCTGGGAGAGTGTTGATAGACAGACTTAACTTATGAGGACAGAGTCCCCTCAGTGAGGGTGAGCCCACCCGCAGGCTGAGGTCATCATCTCATGAATAAGTAGGGAAGAAGGAGAAAGGGAGGTGAGTACTGCACTAATCTGCTACCTGACTGCAGATGCAACGTGGTGGGCCTTCCACACTCCTGTACCATGGCTCCCTTCAGTGACGGCCCCTCAGACTGTGAGTGGGAAGGAGCCCTCTCTTGTTTTGTTTTGTTTTAAACACTCTTGTTGGAGGCAGTGCTCAGGAATGCAAGTGGGCCTTCAAGTTGTCAGCAGTCTTCCTCGATTTTGCCCGTTGGGTTGAAATGCTTGAGTGTTCAGTGAGAGCCGGTGAGAAGAGCAGAGCTGACCCATGGGGAAGGGCTTTATTCAGCCATGCCCTCCCCCTTCTCAGTTGGCTCACTGAGTCCTCAGCCTTTCAGGAAAGCATCATCGCCCCAGCTCACAAATGAAGAAGTGGCGGCTCAGAACGTTTTCAAAAATGTGTAAAGAGGTGATGGAGCCAAGACTTGACCCAAGGCCCACGCTCCACTATGCTAGTATAATGATGTGTGTTTGCTTTGCTGAGATTTGTGTGGCAGCCTTCCTGGAAGACACACTTCACATCTGACTACTCACTCCAGAAAGAGAACCCACAACAGAGCAGAGTAACAATTACAGCAATATCCAACCTGGTGAACCAGTGAGTTTTACTGGGGCAACTGACAAGAATGCGGGAGGGGTTACTTGAGAGGCACAGGGGTGACACAAAAAGACCTGTGTCACAGAAAAGGCCAAGCCAGCACAGTGGGCTCCGCAGCTGGCCAGTTACCCCGCAGTGGTTGCTGACTGTTGTTTGTACCACCGGGAGGTGTCCTGGAACACCGTCCAAGGTTCTGTTCTCCCAGATGTATGGCCATCTCTTTTCCACCTAGGCCTCCCCCCTCCTGAGGGCAGGGTTTCAGTTGTAGGGAAACTGCCTTCAACAGGACTCCAAAGCAACGAGTAAGCACCAGTCAGGTCCCTCTGTCCTAACTGTATTTGCTGGTTTCCAGAGCAGCTCTAGGCTTTGCTGTGTCTGAACCCTTGCTTGGGCAATTGGCTTAGTTGTTTGAGTTCTTGGATCCCTTGGGACACATGAGAAGCCACAGTTGTCAGACTGTGTGGGTCAGAAGAGGACAAAGTAGGTAGAGTACGTGTGTGTGCATGAGCCTTAGTTCAAGAACCCAGTGCTCACATAAAGCCAGCTGTGGGGTTCATCACCTGTGAGTTCAGTGCCCTTACAGAAGGACCAGGGACAGAGCCATTGGATACTCCTGGCCATGCAGCATAGTGTACACAGCAGAAGGGAAGTAGGGAGAAGAGAGAAAGGGAGAGAGAGACTCAAATAGTGGAAGGTAAAGACCAGTACCCACCCAAGGTTGTCTGCAACCCTCACAAAGAGAAGAAGCATTTGTTCATTTGCATTCATGGGCCATTGGTTAATAATCACTTGATAAGGTGTTACTGTCCTGTTTCCTCCATCTGACCCACTCCAGTCCTGGCCGTCTTTTAGGGCCCTGATCAAAGTGGCAGCACTCAAAAAACTTCCATCTCCCTGGCAAAAGGTAGCTCCGCCATCTCTAAGGTGTACATACATAATTTTTGTTCCTCCCTTCACATACTTTCCCACAATCCCCTTGCATAATCTCTCCTGTTTAATTTTCTGTCCTTCAAACCTCTTTACATAGTGTGTGTGTGTGTGTGTGGTGAAGTGTGTGGTTGGGTGGGTGAGTGAGTGGATATCTAGAGTAAGGTGCTATTTTCTTTGGAATACCATCACTCTATGTCCAAGTGACTATGCATCCATGTCTCTAGTCCCATAATGCTTTACACTGGTGAGCCATCCTCTGCTTCCTCCCATAGTTACTAAGCCCTCATTAGTGGCTAAAGACTGGTTACAGAGTGGAACTTTCATGAATGACATTAGTAGCCATAGAAGGACTGTCTACGAGCCAGGAAACGTCCCTCCCTCATCTGACACTGAATAGAATCCTAGAGCCTCCATCTTAGATTTTTTTTGTCTCCAGAAGACTAAGAAATAAATTTGTTTTTGTTTGTTTTTTTTATATTTGTTGTTTTTAAGCCACCTACTTTAGGACATTTTGTAGCAGCCCCAAATGGACGTATGTCTTCATTGACTGGACACACACACACATATATTTCATATTTATTTTCTGGTTTGTAAGCATTTAAAAGCCGTGTTAGTGAGAGGGGAGAGACTGGGGCTACGTCTCTGAAAGTGAAGGGAGTTTTTTTCTCTCTGGTTCTGCACCAGCTGAGGCACTTACCACAAGTAACAACTCACCAAGCTAAAGAAAATGGAAGAGATGGTGGACGGGAAAGTGTCGACGTCTCCTCAGCCTACTATTAATCCCCCCAATTGCCTGCTGCAGCAGAATTTCTTCCATTTGTACCTCCCCTTTGGGGTCAGTCAACAGCAGCAGCAACCTCAGATTCCGCTTGAAATTTCCCGGTTTGCAGCCCCATAGAGACAGGTTCTCTCCTGCTAGTTAATATAACCAGTACGCCAGCCAGCTTCTTTCTGGTTGCCATGGAAACCACCAGGCCACTGGCCCTCTGCAAACGGAAAAGAACAGCAAGTAAGAGACCACGAGACCACACATTCCACCCTGGCTCGCAGATTAAACCAGCTGTCAAGCCGGGGTGAAGGAGCAGACGCCAGAGAAGAGCCCCGCGGTCTGCGGATTGGACAGGCAAGGCCCTGCGGTGGAGCCACAAGATGTAAGTAGCACCTCTGCTCTGCTCAAAAGTCCTGTCCACTCAACAGATGACCCTAACACCTTCAGACTTTCTGCCATGTGGCTGGAGAGTTCCAAGACTGTGGATGGCAGGGCCTCTATCAGGGCAGCCTCCTCGGAACTTTCACAACCCCTGAATATGTCACATAAGGGTGGAGGATGCCACCAAACACCCTTTGGGCTTCCAAGCAACTGGATAGCTTTCTACTGTCCTCTGCCTTTAAAAGGAAACACTTTTTCAGGGTGTTAAGCAAAGAATGGAATGGTCTTCTCCTTTTGTCCCTAAATAGATAAGATTCTGAACTTGTTTCTATTAAAAATGTTTGGCTGCTATCTTCTGCTAGTCTTTAAACCTAGTAACAATGAAATCAAGCAGATTCAGATCTGGTCTCTTCTCCATAGAGAATTGGAAAGAAAACCAAGGACTCTGAATTGGAACTGCCTATGACGCCTTGGGGCTTGGCTTTTATCCTCCAGTGCTGTCTACAGCCCACTTACAGGCCAAGGATTAGAGCGCTTACTCCTCAGAAAACACAAAATGAAAGAAACAGTAAACTTCATAAATAAGCATTCAAAGGCAGATTGGATAGCGAACTTAAAAAACATTGATGCTTTTTATGCAAAAGAAAAAGTGTGATAAATAATGAACAACTAAGACAAAATGAGTGTTTAAATAAAATTCCAGTAGACCATATACACTCCTACACCAATTTTATTGTTTTATAAACATGTCCTCAGGCAGATTTTAGTGAAAGATATGTTGGCATATTTGAGGAGGAAAAGTGTTTCAAAAACATTGTATGTAATATTTATGAAAAAAAATCCTTATAAAATACTGCAAACTCAGACTTAAATTGTTTGCAAACTTGTTTTGATGGTTTTGTATGTGTGTGTTTGTGTGAAAAGGGTGAATCTTGAGAAGTTATTAACTTTGTTTTAGAATGAATAATGCAATATGTTTGGAGGGGAAACAAATTTTTTTCATTAATTTTTTTCTGACAGAAATAGGACAGCTTCTGAGAATAATAGTTTCTGTAAAGTGTTTATGGAAATTAGTGCTTCTCAACAGCTAAGTCGTATTTTCCAACTTTCTTTTCCACACCAGCTTTTCATTGCTTAAAACTGGCGCATGATCAGCTTTGGGAATCCGGTGCCCAGTGGCTGGTGTCTGTGCCTTTGAGAGACACGTAAGAGGTCACCGGGACAGACAGCAGTCAGTCTGAACTGCCTGGACACTGTCCAGCGGCAGCTGGGCAAAGTCATGGGTTCGAATGACAGTGAATAAATCACCTGAATGTATTTCAGGTCGCTCCAGGGAGAAATTTGAAGGTTTTGTTCATTGCCAGAGGAAGAAGGTAACCCGCATTTTAGTCAGGGATTCCTGAGACTCTCACTGAGTATTCTTTGTACCACATTCTATACCTGCATTAGCTGAAGCAGCACTTGGCTTCTATTAGCTTCTCTTCTAACAATGAACTTGAACTTTAAACTAACTTATACCAGCTTCTTTTTCAAAGACTGTTTCTGAAGTGTTTATATATAACAGAACACACTAATTCTTCTCATTTAGTATAAGATTTCCATAGGCAGCTCAGTTAGAGGTCTTGCAGTTGAGCAATGGATTACAAGGTGTGCAACATCAACGGAGTCTGCATTTCCACTGTGGCACCTTTTGATGTAATTGGCTGTCTGATTTAACGTCTAAGCCAGTACTAACGAGATCTTGGACCTGTGGCAAGTTATGCAGCTCCTCTATGTCTCCATCTTTTGGAGACATCTGCTTTTATGGCTATTGCAAGTAGTCAAAGGCCTAAAACATATCTGAAACAGTATCTGGCACAAAGATGCACCCAATTCTTGTTAGTATTACTAAGTAACATCAGGTGTGAGCCTATGGTGCCAGCTGTACCTGTGAAGAATCTCGTGAGCTCAGGAGTTCAAAACCAGCCAGAGCAACATAGACTATTTTTTAAATGATCTGTTTGTTTACTTATTTATTATTTACACAGTATTCTGCCTACATGTATGCTTGTAGGCCAGAAAAGGGCACCAGATCTCATTATAGATGGTTGTGAGCCACCACATGGTTCCTGGGAATTGAACTCAGGACTCTTGGAAGAACAGTCAGCGCTCTTAACCTCTGAGCCATCTCTCCACCCCTAAGTGAGACTATTCTAAAATAAAAATGAACACTTTAGTAAATAAAAAAACATGGAGAATGCCTGGCCTGATTTCAGTTAGTTTTAGTATACTAGGAGACTCTCACTTTGTAAAGGCATTGTTATTTATTGATGACCATTTTCTTTGTGTAACCACAAAGAATTTTTTTCTTCTTGCTGTGTTTATTAATTTTTTTGAGAATTTCTTAAAATATGTTTTGATCATATTCGCCCCTTCCTGAGTTCCTCCAGATCCACCTCCTTCCTTACACACCCAACATTGTACCCTTTAGAGAAGTCCACTATCAAAGAATGCGATGAGGATGGAAAATCAGCCAGTAAAAGAGGGAAATTATAATTTTGAGAGATAGATATAAATATTTAGAAGATAGGGACATGGAGAGATGGCTGAGTAGTTAGAGGGCTCACTGCTCTGCAGAGAAGCTGGGCTTAGTTTCCAAGCCCTACATGGCAGCCCACAACCACCTATAAATCTAATGCCCTCTTCTGGCCCTCAGATGATCCTGCACATACATCATGCATATAAATGCACACAGGCAAACACACATGCACATAAATAAGGTCAATAAATTATTTTTCAAGTACATAAAATATAGGCAGATAGACAACATATGGATAGTAGATAACTTTTAACACTGAACAGACTTAGCATGTTAGAAATTATTTTTTTCATTTTCTAGACATGAAAATGTAGAGATCAATCACCTTGACTAAAATTACTCACTCCAAATTGCAGAATCAGATGCATCTCACAGCGGCTCAGTACTTGTGCTCTCCCACTACTTCATGCTTTCTTCAAGAATCTGTAAAGCTGCCTTAGTCTTTGGGTTTTACCACAGAGAACAGCACTCCATAATATACCTTCCTGGAGAATATAAGATACACCTGCTAAAGAGAATATAAACATATATACATATATATATATATATATATATATATATATAGGCTATAAACATATACCCATCTAGCTGATTACTCACCAACCTATTCACTCATCCATCCATCCATTTACCCATCCATCCATCTATCCATTAACCCATCTATCCATCATCTTCTATCCTTCTATTTTAAGAGACAACCCTTCCAGACAGATTTATTGGTCACAACAGAAAATGGTTTTCCTTTAATATTCAAGTTAGAGTTATGGGTATTTAAGTAAAAAAAAAATTAAAAACCTCAATTTTTAAAATGCTATAAACATTATGTGTAATACCTTGATGATGGATAAATAGAATTCCAATCCCTGAATGACCTAGTATTTAAGGATTTGACATAGAAAATTATGTTGGGAACTGAGGCAGTGTTCGGTCACCCTTCTTATCTCTTTGTCACCCTTGCAGAAGATTATAGGCTGTGGAGGTCATTGGTGCCTATGTTAGAGCACTCACAAGTCATAATACCACAGAACATTCCAGGCTCTCTAAAAGTAAGTTACAAGTATAATACGTGTCCTTTGTTCTGCGATAGAAACATGGCCTTTCTTTGTATCTTGTGATACTGACATTTTTCTAATCACATAGAATATCCATTTTGTAGATGTTTTTTAATTTGGGCCTGTGTCAAAGTTGTATATTTGCCAGAGATCCCCAGCAGGTGGAGTCTAGAATAACATATTAAAAAACATCCAATGGGGTCTGCAAGATAGCTCCACAGTTAAAGGCATTTGTTGCCAAGCTGGGTGACCTGGCTTCAATTCCCAGGACCACATGATGGAAAAGATGAATCCTGAAACCCACAAGTTGTCCTCTGACCACCACATGAACACCATGACATGGTCTGCTTTCTCTCTTTCTCACACACACATACAAACATACTCATACACATTCACACATACACAAATACACACAGGGAATCAATGTAATACAAAGGAAACAACATAAAAGGTAAGTGCAATTGGTACTGCCCATGGATTCTATAAGGCATGTCTTCCACTGGAGCATGGTTGACAGACCAGAGGCTACACTGACCCTCCCTCCCTCCCTCTCCCAGAAGTTATCAGTTGCCATGGCTCCTCAGCTAAGAATGCCCACCTTCTCTCTCCATGCTGGGACTTTTTCTGACTTGAGCTTGCAAAGACCTTGTGCGTACTGTCACAACCATTGTGAGTTCATATGTGCAAGGCCCTGATACATGTAGAAAGCACTGTTTCCCTGTAGTCATCCACTGCCTCTAGCTCTTAGAATCTTTCTGGCTCCTCTTCTGCAATGATCTCTGAGCCATTGGAGGAGGGGTGTGACACAGATGTGACACAGATGTTCCATTTAGGGCTGAGCAGCACTCCATAGTCTGTTATTTCCTACACTTTGACCAATCGTGGGCCATGTACTATAAATAGCAGCTTTTCTGTTGAGGGCTGACCAAAGCAACAATCTCTGTGTTAGAAATCACTAGGAGTGAGTTTGATTCTGTGTCCATTTAATAGAATAGTAGCAGGTTATCCTTGAGGGCCGGTGACCTATCCACCCATAGTTTCCTGGCCACAGGAACAGTGAGGGCCAGGACTTAAATTTGATCAGAAAGTAGTGGGTTATTCTCATGATGGTTTGTCACTACTGTACCGGCAGCCATGTCTTGCCAGGCTGACCATTACTGCAGGGTTCACAGTGGGTTCAGACTGATGACTATTTTTCTCCTCTTGTAGTATGCTTAAGATCTCCCAGCACTACGAACACTAACTGAAGCTCCAGATGAGTAGAGGGTGCCATTTCTCCATGCCCTATGGCTCAGACATATGGTGTCCTTAGCAACACGGTCTTTCAGTCTAGAGCAGTGGTTCTCAACCTTCCTAATTCTGCAGCCCTTAATACAGTCCCTCATGTTGTGGTGACCTCAAGCATAAAATTATTGCATTGCTTCTTCAGAACTGTAACTTTGCCATTGTTATGAACCATAACATAAATATGTGAGATACAGGATGTCTGATATCCCCCCCCCCCAAAGAGTCAGGGCCCACAGCTTGAGAATCACTGGTAGAGAGTAAATCAATAGCAGTGTCAATAACATGTCATGTTTAGGGGTCCTTGGGACTTCATTGGTTAACAACTCAAAGAGAAGTAACTTATTTCTGCCACTGGGCTTTTATTTGTCAGCCTGTGATGTTTGTTAGGGACATTGCTACCTCACTACAGGGAACTCAACCCTTCATATCCATTATGTATTTTAGGAAGATTCCATACTCATAAGACTCATTTCGAAAGGGTTTCCATACAACTGTTTCCAAAGGGTCTTTAGAGTTATTTATCCCTCCTGGTATTCACTCCTCCATCCTGCACTCCCATCCCCCAAGTAAAATTTAACCTTTCCTGTTCCATCATTCCCCCTTACTCCTTTATACGACTTCATCCTACGCTATGTCCCATTGAAAGCACCCCGTGGCTCCCTACTAATCTCCTCCTCTGTGTAAGTATTCCGAATGAAATGCTCATATCTGAAGATTCAAAGCTAACAGAAAAATTAGAGAAAACATACAAGGTTTGTCTTTCTGGGTCTAGGTCACTTTACTCAGAATGACTGTTTCCAGATCCACCATTTACCTGTGATTTCATAGTTTGTTTTTCTGAATCGCTGAATAATATTTTACTGCATAAACATGGAACATGTTCATTATCCATCTATCAGCTTCTAGACACCTGGGAAGACTCCATTTCATGGATAAGCATCTATCTTTAGAGTGGGACCTAGAGGCCGTTAAGGATATACCAACTTGTGGCACAGCTGGATCTTGTAGTGGATCTATTCTTGGCTTTTGCAGGCACCTCCACCCTGGCCTTCATAGTAGCTGCACAAGTATAGAATCATAGAAGTGCTCCTCTCTCCCCACATCCTTAACAGCATTTGATGTCATCTGTTTTTGCTGATAGCAGTCATTTTGAATGGGGTAAAATCTCAAAGTAATTTTAATTTTCATTTTGCTGATGGCTAAGAATGTTGAACATTTCAAAAAATGTTTTTCAGCTATTTGTGTCTTATCTTTTGACAGCCCTCTTGTTTAGTTTCATGCCTCCGTTTTGAATTAGGTTGTGTGTTTTCTTGATGCTTAGCTTTTTTTTTTGCCATTGTATTGTTTATTTTATTACAAAAGCTTATTACAATGTACAATAGGCTCCAGGATAACACCTCATTCTAGCTGTAGGTGGCACAGATGCTGTGGCAGGGAATCCAGATGTTTAAATAAGAATGGAAGAGGGTCACCATCACCTCAGATATGAGGAATAGCTTACTTTTTGCCAGATTTCTTAATTCCACCTGTGACCAAGGGCCCTTCCCTGTGGGAGTGGCTTTTAGCTTCTTGAGTTTCTTCTGTTCCTCTTTCTGTTTCTGCTTGAAAGCCTTATGTTCCTTATCCATCTCCTTGGCTTGCTTCTTGGGCTGTTTCGGAGGCTTCTTTTTGCCACCGTCATGGCTGGACATAGGGCTAATAGACTCTTCACCAGTCCCTGGATGCTTAGCTTTTTGTCCTCTGTATATTCCAGACACTAACCTGTCAGATGTTCAGCCGATGATGATTTTCCAATTTTGTAGGCTGCCACTTCACTCAAATGATGGTGCTCTGTGTTCAGCAGCTTTTTAGTTTTGAGGTGTCCCATGTACTGATCCTGGGGTCCTGTCCAGAAAAGCCTTTCCTTAGCCAACAGGGTCAAGCACATTCTCTGCTTTTTTCTCTATTGGATTGAGGGGGTTGGAGCTTATTCTGAAGCTTTTCGCCCATTTGGATTTGGCTTTTATTCAGGTTGAGGGCCAAGGATCTAATTTCATTCTTCATGTAGCTACCCAATTTAACCAGCAGCATTTATTGAAGATGCTGTCTTTTCCCTCATTGTATTTTGTTGGCCTTTTGTAAAAAAACAAAAACAACAACAACAAAGAATCAGGTATCTATAGGAACATGGGCCTATGTGTGGGCCCTCAGTTCTATTCCATTGATCAAGTTGTCTGGTTCTATGTCAACACCATGCTATTTTAATTACTATAGCTCTGCAGTATAGCTGGCAATCTGGGTGGTAGTATCTCAAGTCGTTTTTGTTGTTGTTTTGTTTTTGATTGCTCAGGATATCCTAGATATTTTGTATTTCCATATAAAATTTAAGATTATTTTCAATTTCTGTGAGGAATTTTTGAGTTTTGGTGGGAATTGTGTTGAATCTATAGACTGCTTTTGACAAGATGGCCATTATCACAAAATTATTCTTACCAACTTACAAACATGAGAGGGATTGGGACAGGGCATCGTTAGGGCCCACTATTCAGTTTGTCTATCGTTGTGGTAGAAATAGGAAATCAGAACTTGTGTGTTTTGGAACTGGTGAGATGGTTCAGTGGTTAAAGGTACTGACATCAAGCCTAACCAAAGTGAGTTCAATCCTCAGGGCTCTTCTACTTAGTAGATGGAAAGAACCAACTCTCCCAAGTTGGTCTCTGACTTCCACACACTCACTGTTGTAGGTGTGCACCTATAACCCCGTATACAAATAACTTAAGGTAATATACATATATACACACATATGTCAAATATATATATATATATATATATTATTGTTGATATCTGCACTCCTGCAATTCCTTTAAATGTTGATACCGGTGTTAGAAAATGAATTCCACCAACTCCCAGGTTAGCTCACTATTCATTTCAGAACTCCCCATTTCTACAACTGGTTATAAATCTGATTTGACTTGTTACAGAAAAATATCAGGCAAAGAGGGCAGCTTTCCACTGAGTCTGTTCTTTAATCAAGCTGCTGGTATAAGAGGCAGCAAACGAGCTGTTACTTCCAACTTTGAAGTGGCTTCTGGGTATTATGTCTTGACAGGGCATGCTGATACAGTCCTGCCACTGGGAAACTGCAGTCTGTAAGCAGAACTTAGTAGTATAATGAACCTATACACAGTGGTGGTGGCGCTTATGCATAGGACGATGCATGTAGAGCGCTGGCTCTAATCCACGTGGAAGGCTTACCATACGGTACTGCACTGAGAGCTAGGGAACTCAGAACTATTCTCAGGCTGGCCCAACCACATACAGTAAGATCAACAAAAACGGCCACAAAGACATTTAAAATTGAGTTCAATAATGACCCAAATTGTATGCTTGAAACTAATTTTGCAAACATTTTAATATCTGAGACTTATTTTTTTTACTTTCCATTTTCTACACCAAGAAGTTTGTGAGATGATAGCAGAGAGTTTAATAAGTCATCCAAGATGCTGACTGCATCAAAGTGACGGTGCACCTGAGCCCTGCCTTTCTTTGACCTCTGTAAGCTGTGATCTTTAACCACAGAGGGATGACTGCAGTGTCTGGCACTTGGAAAACCATGTGAAAATTCAGTAGCTCATCCCATGTGCTTTTGTGGAATGTGAAGAAGAAAAGACAACACTTAGTGCATTAGGAAAACATCGGGAGGAGACCCAAGTTCACGGAACTTGGGTCTTAACAGCTTTAAAAGCTTTGAAATAAGGACACCATTCCCCTTTACTCTCCCCTCACCCTGCTTATCCCTCACCTGCCCCCTGCAGTGTACACCTAGAACACACCTGAAGAAAAGTGCTAAAAACTCAAGAGGTCTTTCAAGATCCTGCACTAAAGCTTTGAGAGCACCATGTGAGCCTATTGCCCACTACCGCATGAGCTTTTCCTGGGGAGACATGAACAAATGTCTACCTGCCCCGGGAGAGCACCAATGACAGACAGCACCATATCACCTCAGGCCAGCTCTGTTCACAGCAAGCCTGTTGGCCTTGCTCACAGGCATTGTCACAAAGATACAACTCTGAATAAGAGTTTACTCTGGAGCCAAATATTAGTGACGATGGCCTGAGAACACAGATTTGGGTTACCCCAAATTCCATGTTCCAATGTGGTAACAGTTTGATGAAGTTTTATAGCAGCAAAACAGAGATGGTCATAAATCAAGGCAGTTTTCAAATTCCTTGGTGCAGACATTCAATAGCTGGTGACAGCAAAGTGGGAACTCTACTATAGGCCTCAGATGTTATCTGCTGACATTCTTAGCATCTTGGTGGTGGAACTTAGTGATCTATTAACACATTCCAAAGGTTTTGTCTGCTATTCACAGGATGTTAGATTAGATGTGGATAAGAAATCTACTAAGGAGGCTGAAAATAGCCCAAGATGAACTGTCATTAGACTCCGAGCCCACACACTCCAAGCCTTCCCCAGTCGCTGATGTGCTCCTGGTGCACTTGGGTGCACCTCACTGTAAACTTGGTAGGCTGTGGTAAAAGAGCTCTCCATGATCTTTCTAATTAAGTTAATCAGCAGGGACTCTCATTCACATAGAGCACTGGCTCCAAGGAGTTCCGTATAGGGACAGAAGAGACATCAAGGCATCACTGAAGAGTTCCCCTCCAGCATGCAGAATGGCCCCAAAGCTGCACAGATGTAGTGTCCCCTTCAGTTAGCCTTCCACATTCTATTCTCTAGCATCTCCCAAGACTGTGAGAGCTCAGGCAGCTCAGGCTGGGCTGGAGGTGCAGGCGAGGTCTGATGCCCTTCCCACCCACTCCTTCGATGAAACAGCATCAATGGGCCCAGACTCTAGGGGCAGTCACAGCCGCTTTTGATGAGGATGGAAATGTTTGCTCTGATCAGACAGCGGTTATACTGTTGCATATGACAGCTTTTCTCCACAGACTAGCAGGAAAGGGAGATGGCATGGTTGTGGACAAGCAGGAAACCAGCAGGCAGGTGACCACTCATTTTGAGAGCCTAAGGGCAGTGTCTTTATCACATCCCCCCATATGCTCCATCAGACCCTTGCTATTCCTCTAGTAGGGTCAAGGCAGGGATAAAGTGTAAAGTGCATGTGCCTTTGGGCACAATTATTTTAGTTTTACTTCCAAACAAAAGCTGGTACTAAACACTGCCTGAGGATGGGCTTTCAGCAGTGGGCACCTGGAAAGGATAGGGGAGGTGCTTAAGAAATTAAGAGGAAGGAACAGCGAGGGGAGACCAAGGATAGGAGAGATGTTTCACTTGTTGATAGCAGCTTGTCAATAGCTGGTCCTCATTAGCAGCTTGGCTTATGTGCCCATTCAATAAACTTCCCAGAGTCTTCTGTCTCCGAGAATTGTGCTCTGCCCTTCTCTTAGCCACCTATAACCAGAACATATAGCCCTAGAAGTAGAGTTTCTAGTCAGGTTATGTTGAGATATTAAGAGTGAACAGGCCAGTGGCTTCCATTATTCCCATTTAGATTCCCTTGCTTTCCATACCACTGTTCCCTCTGAGGGATTCAGGTGGGTGAATCAGACACATGCCCACAGGAGAAAGGAATCTTGTCTTCAGCCCCTCCTCCTCAACCCTGCTCTCTTGGGTTCCCCTCAGGAAATCCCAGGTATGAGTAAATTTAACTAGAAAGCCTGGAGCTAGGAGTCAGAAAACAGAAACATGTAAACCTTGAAAACACACACACACACACACACGCTTCCTAGGGACATAGCTCTTCCCTCAGTTCTGTCTCTACTGGCAGCCTCAGCTACGTTCCTTAAACACAGATCTCTCCTCTGCTACAAACCTTACTGGTCCACATTTGCCTTTTCTAGAAATGCTCCTTCAAGGGTGTGGACACTGAGGAAGGTGCACAGTCCAAGCTAGGGGGGGTACAGCTGGAAATATGAGACCTTTCATTTTCTTTTGTATCTCAAAATTTTAAAACTCTGTTCAGGTGTTGTTTACAATGCAGAAAATACATGTACAGTCATCACAAATAAAGCATCATCTATTTGGAAAGAGTTTTCAGATTTTTTTTTTACTGATGAATGGATTTTAGTCTAGTTTGTAGACGAAACTGCTGTGAGCGTAAAGCCTAAGTCTGTCAGCTTGACCAGCAAGGGCCTGTCTAGACCTGCCCTGTGTATGTTCTCAGCTCCCAACCCAGGACGTCTGATGTGCGCACTGAACACACCAAGTGCTTCAGTCACTCTCCACGCTGCATTCTCTGCTAACCCAGACCCCTTCATGCCCAAACTCCAAACAGTGCCCACCTCCAAAACTTCCCTTGTGTTTTTAGCCAGTGCTGCCAAAGGCATTGTCTTCTCATTGGCCACTTGGTGGTTGTTTCCAAAAGTGTACTGTCCCTTGGGAAACTTCAAGAGCTGTGAAGGATATGTGGTGTCCTCTTTCTTTCTGATTCCCGTGATTTAGATGGTATTGTCATCAGCTTGGTATCGAGTAAGCACCCTCTACATACTGACTCATCATTGTCTTTTGAGAAAAGAGGATCTAAGTTGTAAACATTAGCACCATCAATCCGTGCTGTGTCTGATCTGTTTATAAGATGGATACCTGTGCACAAACATCCAAACACCATTTCCTGTGGTTTACACCATTTCCCTTACATCACAGCCCAGGGGCATTTAATGAAGGTGTGTGCCTCTCCACACAGTCATTCTGAGACTCAACTCTTCTTGGTAGTTTTGACATCCAGGGTCTTCCACAGAATTCTCTATTCCATTGGTAGAAAGTCACACAGCACTACACCATTAAAGGAAATTTAGACACGGCATCAAGCAGTGTGCCAAGTGGGGAGAGAAGACGTTGGAGTCCTGGTGGTCAGAGGATGTTTCTGATACACCTGGATCAGAAGGCAGATAAGTGGCTTTGTGGAGAGGTAAGAAAAAATGTCAGCAGACATGAAAGTTTCCAGAAAAATGATAAAAACTATGTCCACTCATGGGCTCTGAGGCTTAAACTACTGAACAGCTGTTAAAGCCAGAGGCACCACTACGACTTAGTTATCTAAACTCTCAGCGGGGAGACAAGCTGTATGAAGGCAAAGACTTAAGTAGGTATGGACATCAGTTGCTTCAACACAAATTCCAAGAGATTCTTTCTCAGTAAGGTTACGCCCCACATTTAGGTCATGTTTATCCTTGGCTCCAATAGGACTGCCTAAAACTGGACAAGTCTGTCTGTAAGAGGATAGTGTTTGTAAGGAGCACTGTGAGAGAGACACTGTGAGACAGACACTCTGAGACAGGAGAGCTTTTGGATCATGCACCCCAAACATACTTGAAATGTCATAAATAATGATGTTTTAAATTCTGTAAATTTAATGAAGAGGATGAAAATATGACTAGAGAAATGTACCATTCTTCAAATCATTGAAACAATTAAAAATCAAATGTGATTAAATTTTTAATTCAAAAGTGTATTTAATTTGAAATCAGAAGGGATTTTTTTTATGCAAAAGCAATTAAAGAAATGATCCCAGTAAAGAAAATGGGGGAAACACAAGAGCTAGAGATCGATAAGGGATCCAGTAAGAAGTAAATAGTTTCAGATTTAATCCTGGCCTGTGATTTTGACGATAAGGGCAGAAAGCAGGCAGGTCCCCCGAGAAACACATTTTGAAGCCAGTATTTGGGGAGATAGTAAAGGAGTCTATCACAAACACAACACTTCAAATGTTACCACAAAAAATATTTGAAGATTCTGAGGTGGTGAAAATGAAGGGTCATGCAATAAAGAGGACACCAAATATATCCCACAAAATTAGCATATCACTTTGTTTTCTGTTACTATAATGAAATATCTGAGGCTGGGAAGTTTATAAAGGGGGCAGGGTTTCTTTACCTTAAAGTTCTGAAGGCCAAAATTACAAATAGCACTGTACCAGCTCTTATATAAGGACCCATGGCAACTGGCGTTATTGTGGAAGCATGTGGAAGAGATAAATTGTGGGGAGAAAGAACGCCAGAACTCAGAGGTGGTCAGATTCATTCTTTTTTACTGGCCCTCTCACCAGAACCAATCAGAATCCTACAGGAAGTGCATGGATGTCTGGGAGCAATGCCCTTGGCAGGTTTATGATCTCTCAGTTGGTTCTGCCTCTAAAAGGTCCCATCATCTCTAATGTCACCACGCTGGAGACCCTGCCTCTGAGACATGAGCTCTTAGAAACCACAGAATGAAGCATCTTGACACACATTTTATCCGTGCTCGATGAGAGCTTGAGGCTTTCGGAGGTTGGTATACATGAGAGCTTTGAGCGCATATGGGGTCTTATCTTGCCTTTCTCTAGTGCTGCTCTCTGCTTTCCCTCTGTGCAGGTTCTAACCCCCATTCCCACCCCAGTCTACTGCCTTTCAAGTCCCTTGATCTGCTCCTTGGCCCCAAGGCTAAATGGCTGACTCAGGGAGACAATGCATTTTTTGTCTCTCTGGGGAAACAGGGAGAAAAGTGAGGTGGGGGTTTCTTTATTATGGTTTTGAAGGCTAAAAATACAAATTCCTCTGAAGGTTGCTCAGCTGGGAGAAAACCTGTCTCTACCAAGATCATGAAGGCATGAGCTTGTCTGAGAATCCAGCCCACTGAAGAGGAGGAAGACTTAATAAGGAGTTAGCCTGATAGCCTCTCTTTTTGAGCAGCAGGATCAAGACATGCTTAAAATGTTTCCATGATTCTTCAGACATTAAACCAATTATTATTATTATTTTGCTCAAGATGGTAGTCTGAACTAGCTTCCTGTAGCTGACCTTTGTTGAGCTATGCTTTTCGATCAATCACTAGAACTGGTTGAATCCTTGCTAGATGCAGAAACAAAACACAAAGCCAAATAAGAGCCGCTCTATCAGGGAGAGGTTCCTCTCCCACTGGAAATACCTTTAGCCAGTAATTACAGTAGACTGCCACAATTCCTGCAGGGACTATTTGCACACCTTATTAAGTCGGTGCCTAACTACACCTTGGCTTTGAAGGTGTCAAATAAGCTTCACTGTAGAGGTAATATTTGAGGAAAGGACTATTTCTTTTCTTAAAAAAAAAAAACTTCTGAAGTATGCTATTCTTTTTGTTTTGGTTTTTGAGACAGGAAGAAAAGTCATTTTGAACCATAATATTTTCCTAATGTAATTATGTTGCTTTTGTAAGTCATGGTATATATTAATTATACATAATGGCTTTATGACAGTCACTCACACACACAGTTTTTACATAGCTCCCTTGTCCCTTCCTATTCTCTAGGATTGTCCCTTTCTATTCCCTCAGATTCTGTTATTTTATCTTTTTTTTTTTTTTTTTTTTTTTTTTTGTTCCCAGAGCTGAGGCCTGAGCCCAGGGCCTTGCGCTTGCTAGGCAAGTGCTCTACCATTGAGCTAAATTGCCAACCCTGTTCCCTCAGATTCTGAAGAGGGTGATATTTCTAAAGTGGGGGAAAATGGAAAACCTCAAGGAGGACAGAGACAACTGGGACTGTGTGGCGGCAGGGTGGCTGTGGGCAGGAAGAGCCCCGAGATCCTGCTGGGCTGGAGCCCTCTGGCCCACCTTGATACAACACACATTTTCTCAGGGTTCCACCTCTTTCTGTGCTCCATGCTAGAGTACTTGTCCCTCTGCCACATTAAGACTCCCTCTTCCACTATGATAAAACGTAGGCAATGTTATTTATTTGTGCCCATTCTGTTTATAGCATAGGCACAAATCAGTGACCATGCAGTGAGGCTGGGGTGTTCGTGTCTGTGTTTAACAAGACTGTAGAAAGAAAATCATGGCAAACTGAAGGTGAGAAATGTCAAAATGGAATAATATGGACAGCAGGACATTTGTCCCAACCTGTAGACACTTAGAGAAGCTTCCAGCTACTGGTGACTTCCTCATTCTGGCTTTTGGGCTCCCTGGTGTCCAGGGGGCAGTGATTGGGTTCCCAGTCAGGGCCTTGACTACTGACAAGAGGCTCTCAAATCTCTTTGGAAAGTTCCCATGTCCTTGATCCAGCAAGCAACCATGTTTTCCCTTTCCTGCACCCCCTCCTTTTTTTCCTGCCTCAAACAGTATCGGTACAGGAAGAATGAGGCAGACACTTTCTCCAGGTTGTGGCTGATGCGTGGATACACTCACCACTCCTGGCCCTATCACTGTCTCTTTTGGGCAGGGGTTGGAGGGAGCCAGTGATATTCACTGTATTCCCAGTGTAGTGAACACAAGGTGACTGGGAGGTGGAGTCCCAGAAACCTGAGAGAATCTGGGACAACTGATTTATGTCTAAAATTACCTTGTACTTGATAAATTCCCTCCTGTTTGTTACAAAGTGGGGCAGTCAGTTGCCTATGTCTTCTAATGCCGTTTAAAACAGGCAAGCCTCTTGTTCACGGAGCACACTGCTCCCACTCCCAAGTTTCACAAAGCTCTTTCTTTTCTTACAAAATATACCTGTTAATAAACTCTTTAAGAGTCTCTTGTGACTGCTTCAAAATAAACACAAGACACTCTAAAATGCTCATCTAGTCCTCCAGTAAATTCAGTCCATCTCTCTGCTGCATCTTTGTAACCATCTTTGTGTTCACAGAGCTATTCTCAGCTCAGCCCTGGTCATCTTCCATTGAGGATAGAGCATGGAAGGCAGCACACAGCTCCCGTGTTTCTTCTGCCTGGCTTGGCACATAGCACCTGCCTGACTCCTGGCCCTGGCTCTCTGCTGTTCCCCATTGTTGTAGCTTTGGGTCCTCTTATCTAGGCCTTGGGCTCTAATGCCACAGCCAAGGAAGAGAATCATGTCTCCGTTAGAACATAAGCTCCATTAAGTCAGGACCCCAAAGGGGCCTGAAGTCTAGGCTGTATCTGGAGGGCTAGTAAAGTGTCCCCACCTAATAAACTCTAGGTGAGTATGAACTGACTGGTGGCTGTATTTCTAGTTGCTGCCAGTGTCTTTCCTTAAGTTCT
The DNA here is from genome assembly GCA_028658305.1 of Pachyuromys duprasi. Lineage (NCBI taxonomy): Eukaryota > Metazoa > Chordata > Mammalia > Rodentia > Muridae > Pachyuromys > Pachyuromys duprasi. The sequence goes on along the minus strand of CM053753.1, from coordinate 101,353,002 downwards.
TTACTTGGCTGAGCCTATTTTTATCCGCCCTGTGACATCTGCCTGTTTGTTTGCCTGTTTGTCAGAGCCGTGGCATTTCCAGTTTCTTGGTTCCTGTGGCCTCACCTTGCACCTCAGTGTCTCCCCTTCCTGCTGTCATATTTTTTTGCACACGACCTTCTCTTGATTGCCCATCCCTTCTTATAGTGGCCTTGCCCATACCTCTGACCTTTCCAGTCACAGGCTTATGCCAAGTCTCTCCCCATCTCTATGGTGTTCAGTAAACACAGATGTTTTGTTTGTCACTAGCATTGGTTAAATCAGGAGAAACTTTGTTTTTGCAAAACTGAAATCTGATGGCTTCTGCCACAGTGCCGGTTTTCCTCCAGAGACACAGGAAGGGGCAGCGCAGATCATCTATTGTATGTCTAGCTGGTCAATTATTTTCCCTCAGTTATTCTTTAAAATATGATACTTCCTGTTTTCCCACTGCACTTTTATTTTTCAGTTAACACACACACACCTTACCTTAGTTTTGGGGCCTCACAGTAAGTTATTTGACAAAATCAATTCGTAAAATTTGTTCTGGGATAAAGGCAGATATGTTAAGACAACAGATCGCCTCTTAACAGTTACAATTGACTCTGATAGACAAGCACATTTGTAGGATCAGAGAAAGGGTGGCTGTGTTGGAGGGGAGGGGATCTACTTAGTAAGAAGTTTACCATTAAATGTTTCCGTGCTGTTAGCCAGCCTGCGTGGGTGGGTAGCTGACGCCTACAAGGAACTGCTTTTCTTTGGATTCCAGGAAGTCAGATCCTGAGTGGGAGGAGGGCGTGTGCTGAACTCAGCGTTGTGCAAGCACAGGTAGGCAGTACTGAATGTTGGTGGATGTTGGCAGGATGTGCTTACTGAAGTAACTCCAAGTCCCTGAAGTAGATAGGATGTGGTCTTTTATTGACATCACCCGGCTCTCTTGGCACTTCAGTCTTCCTGTCAGCACATATCGCTGGGAGTTTTATGCATCAACTGAGCAGAGTTCAGAAGTCTGGCTGCTGCTTCTAATGAAGGGCCAAGCTAAAATCCCTGCCTGTCTCTATTAGAGATGCAAGACAGGAAAGTTTACAGCTGGTTTTTTGGGGCAACTTTCAGCAGTGCTCTTCTAGGGAAGCTGTGATAACGCTTCAGGTTTCCTTTCAGGTGGCTTCTAGTGGACTGGCAATGAAGGACAAACAGGAACACACCAGTCCATGCTGGACAAGAATGACACTACCTCCCAGCTTCTGCCTCCTGCTCGGGGCATTAGGCGTCTTCGCACTTGGCCACTTCACAAAAGGTCAGAAGATCAGCACACTGATTTTCACAAAGGGAAATGCCATTCGGAACTGCAGCTGCCCTGTAGATATCACAGACTGTGACTACAGTTTGGCCAACTTGATATGCAGCTGTCAATCTGTCTTGCCTTTTGCCGTGGAGCAAACCAGCTATCACAGCCATCTGACCATCTGGTTCACAGATCCATCCACACTGAGCTACTTGCTCAAGTTCACTCTGGTCCAAGATCTGAAGCTCTCCCTGTGTGGTTCCAACACCCTCCCCACTAAGTACCTGGCTGTCTGTGGGCTAAAGAAGCTTCGCATCAGCACTGAGGCCAAGCATCCCTCCCAGGAGCAGAGTTTGCTCATCCACAACAGAAGGGAAGGTGGCTCTTTGTACAAAGGCTGGCAGACATGTATGTTCATCTCATTCTTAGACGTGGCTCTCTTCAACAGGGTCTCTTCCTTAAAGTCGTACAGTATCGATAACATTTCCAGCCTCACCAGCGACTTCCCTGATTTTTCTTATTTTAAAGCATTCCCAATGCCAAACAACAAAAGCTACGTTGTCACAGTCATTTACTAGCATCCTGTGTCCATCCATCAGAAACTCTGAAAAAATTGAGGGACCATTTGAACAAGGAATCGGGCTATAAGGTCATGATATAGTGTCCCCATTTCTTCTCCCAGCCAGCATTTACAACAAAGCCACACCTAAGAGCAGTCAATTCTCCATGCTCTACTTTCAATGCTAGGAGCTATTTGACTCCTGTGATATGTCCTGAGGGCCAGCTAGAAGCTAGGTCATTGCAACTGGCAGCTTGTGGAAAAATGACAGGTTAGAAGGAGAGAGAGAAGTACATACCAGGGATTATTTATTGTAGCTCAGTGGATGACTTCATGGTCCCAAGCATGGGCTCTTCTTTCAGAATGCAGTAGTCCTTTCCTTACCTGTGGGTACAGTCCAAGACCCTGAGGGTGCCTGCGTGTGCAAACGGTACTAAGCCCTGTGTATGCTTTACGCTTCCTATACACAGAGAATTCTGATGAGATCTAATTTATAAATTAAGATCACTGTGGGAGTTACAAAAATTGTCACATACTTTAAGAAAGTTATGCAAACACACTCACGCACTATTACAGTATACTGGCTCTTTCCATGACAATGGCTTTTCTTTGGCATTGCTACTTTGTACATGATGGCTATTATGGAATAAAAAAAAAATGGGTTTCTTGGATACTACCAGGCAATCACATGGTCAACCAGGTCACTAAGGGAATGATGGGTGGTAGTGTAGGTAGTGTAGGTAGTGACTCATCTCAGGTGGAATTGGGCGGGACCACATTCTTCACACTCCTCAAAACAACTTGAAGCTTTAAACTTCTGATTTATAAATGAAACTGCAGATCAGGAAACACTGTGTCCCTTTTCTTTTTTCTTTCTTTCCCTTCATTTTGTGACATGGTCTGGAAATCCCTAATTAAAAAAAATGATAGCTTTCAAAAGTTTGGGGACCTAAATTCCTGGACAAGTTCACTCAGACTGATATTTTCCAAAGAGTTGCTTAGAACAAACGCACTGAGAATCTGGAACTTCACAGGTCCATTTATGGAGACTTAACGACAACTGAAGGTGTCACAGTGCTCAGAGAGGGGTGGATGAGTGAAAACACGCACACAGATACATGAGTGAAGACACACACAGAATCTACATTTAACCTCCAAATTTTGCACAAAGGATGGCTCCATAGAGCTGTGTTCTTTGTTTCTATAGAGCAGTCTGGCAAGGCTCTTCTGGTCTTTTCGTTTCGTTTCTTCTACAATTGTTCAAGTATTTTTGTTCCCTCTATCCTCTACCCCATCTCTTATTATTTGTGCACACATCCTTTTCTCTCTTGCTCCAGAAATCAGAACTTTGATTACTGTCAGTAGACTAATTAAGCCACACAAGAGCTAGCTGGGGAACCTAACAATCACTTTAGCCCAGTGCTCAAATTACAAATAATTTGTTTTAAAATGAAATTTGGGTCCCAATTCCATCTGGAATTTTAAGATGAGAAAGTTAAGACACTTCATATGAGACAGGTATCACAAAATTGTATTGTACATATCAATAAAAGAAACCAAAGCAACATTTAAAAAATAATTAAAATGGTTCACCATTACATAAAGAAAAGTTCCCCCCATAGAGACCCAATTTACCACTAATGTGCAATATTCTTAAAAACCCATGTCAGGAAGGTGGCTCAATGCTTAAGAGCAGCTTGCTGTCCTTCCAGAGGCCATGAGTTTAGTGCCCCGCACCTGCGTTGGTTTGCTTATAACCATCTGTAACTCCAACTCCGGGATCCAATACTTTTTTCTAACCTCCACAGGAACTTGTATATATGTGACATACACACAAATATATGAATTAAAACTAAAAACTTAAAACCCATGCCAGCTGTGATACAAATACCTAAACTTAGAATAAAACAAAATTGAAACATTATTGGATTCATGATATCATGATAAGAAACAATTTTATTGTAAGATCACAGGTTAGTCACATTTATCATATTTTTTCATCTTAACCTTAACATAAGGTAATTCAACCTGCAATTACCACATTTGCATAATTGGCAGGGGATTTGGTCATTCAGGCTAATTAACTTGAGTCTACAATGTCAGCATTTAAATTAGGCCCAAACAAAGTCCGAACTATGAATTTTAATAGAAAATGTAATGGCCTCATTACTGATATAGTTCAGAGGTAACTTAAAGTGAGAAAAGGACAAGGAGTTGCGGGGGTGGGGGGGAAGATGTAAGTGAAAAGATGAATTATATGTACTTACCATCATTACTGAATGTATTACATACAGAATTTTGATGGAAGCCTACTAATTATGTTTTTAAAAAGTGATGTTAGGAATTATATATGCCCATAAAAACCTTCCATCTGGAAGCTGCTGCTGGACTCAGAGCTTTTCAAATATGATTGGTGTGATTCTTATATGAGAAATTATAGTGGGCTGTCTGGCTTGGGGCCAGCAGTTTGTCACCTGAGGCCAGCTGGTAAAAGTTTAGCCATCCTTTCAAAGAGAAGGGGGAAGACATATATCTTCCTCATACCCACAAGGGGTATTATACATTTTGCTGGTTTAAAGGTTGCGAAGCATATAATTTATGAATAATAATAGATATTATCCTTTTTTCTAAGTTCAGTATACAATTCACAAAGAATGTTTTTGTTTTGTTTTGTTTTGCCAAATCCTTGTATCTAAAGGTTGAAATTGATGAGAAAAGAGGGTTCTCATATAAACATAGCTTGATGCTTTTATTTATATTAGTGCTAAATAACATTAAGATGCAAATATACATAGGAACGTCACTTGTTAGTCAAGATACAAATACTTTTCGCGGAATCAAATAGTATTTTCAAATACTATAGGAATTTCCTTAATTCGGGATACTATTTGCAATGTAAAGGTTATAGACTTGACACATCTTATAAATTAACATGTATCTCTATTGTATCCAACCAAATAAAAAATAAGACTGATCTATGCAGCTCTTTCCAGTTTTGTGATGCACATATTGTGACTATGATTAGTTTCAAGCTATTAAGAGAACAGAGTTGAGAAAGGACAATGTGTTAATGGTACTGCTCAATAGGAGAGAGTTTACCTAGCATACACGTATGCCTGATTAAACAGCACACACCCCTTATTGATGCCATGTCCTGTATAACTTCAGGAGCATGAGTAAAAGTGTAACCTAGTAAGATAATTACAGACCACAAATTTTGCTATTAGAGTGTGACTCTGGTCTTTTCCTATGAAATCCAGAACTGATAAGAAAGGAAGAAAGAAGGATAGAAGTAGAAAGTGCTGAGTTCAATAGAGGTAGAGCAAGTGGACTGGATAGGCAGGAGTGGTGTAGTTAGCAATTGGAGAGGACTCAGTAACTACCAGGAGCTTGGGTTAGGGCCCAAGGCACAGTGGCTGAAGTTGAGCGGTAGTGAGGAGTGGGTTAGGCAATCAAGAATGTGCAGAGGCCCTGCTGCCGTATTGATGGGGCTAAAAATAAATGAAAGACTATTCATGATAGCTCTAGAAGGAAATGCACCCATAAGTGTAGCTAAGATGATAAGCTGTGTTGTTCCTTATCTTCTCAGTTTTTAAAGTGCAGGCAATATTTTCAGTTAGAAAAGGTTACTTAAAAGTTCACTTAGAATTGTAGAAAATTCAAAGCTCGATCTCAGTCTTCACCCTGTAATCATGCTATATTACTGCATATTTATCATATAGCTTTTCTGGCTTCTGGTAAAACTCAAATATACATAAACAAAAGAAATATTAATTCTTTTATGTTTTACACCCACAGGTGATGTTTATAACACCACTGTCTTAAAAAATACCTGTGCTTTAAAATTCTCCCCAAGTCAAGAAATAATGTACAGATGACAGTAATATACAACAGGCCATAGGTGGTTATTTTCAAGAAAGGATACATGGATAATTTTGCCTTTGCTCTGGTCATACATGCACTTAAAGTGTACATTGTCAATTAAAATATATTTAGGTTATTATTGAATATAAGCTAAATCTAAATAAGTCTAAAAGTGAATCTAAATCTAAAGGACCTCTGGGTCTGAGTTACACTTTTCTATCAAGAGGGGAAAATGTGAGATACTGAGATGGGTAAAGTGCCTTCAAATGCTCATTTTGTATGATGCGCTCCAGGAAAGTTTACTTCAGGAGATAGATACTTTGGAGCTGTTGTTAATTGTCTTGCAGCACAATGTCTTGTCTTCATTCTGAAAATCCATACACATTTTCTAATAAAGATACTTAATAGTCATTGGTAAATGTGTTGATTTTTTTAAAATGAGAAAAAACCGCTCTAGACCCTTAAAGTCTAGATTGGGTCACTATTAATGGCTTGATTAAAAATATTATTTGACTGAAATAGAATCAGTGGCTAAATTTTATAAGAGAGTGGTGTTAGGGATTGAATTTAGGGCCTCACATGCTGATCACACACTCTGCCACTGAGGCCACACACTAGACCTAAGCATTTTAAATTTTCTTAGCTAGGACATCAGCACATTCTTCCAGTCATGTGCTATGGACAGAGGTCTGTGTCTCTACTCACAAGATGCTTGCAACAACTGCATATCTCAAGGCATTTTCAGCTGAGCAAAAGGTACATATGAAATGTGATCAAGCTAGTAAATTTTTAAAAGATTTTTATATGTGAAGAGATAAAAAAAATATAAACATTTAGAGGCTCACTTATTTTGTTACAATCTTATGGTTCTAAAGTTGGTGTGTTTATGGTTGTTTTGGTACAGGGTCTCACCATGCAGTCCTGGTTGGTCTTGAACTTGTTATGTAGACCAGACTGGCCTGGAACTCTACCTCTGCTTGCGTTCTAAATTTTTAAAATTTGATATATTCTAAGTAAATTCACACAACAAAATAAAATGTTAACAACAATAACAAAATAGATAAAAAAAATTATAAGGGTTCCAGGGAGCCCTGAGAACAGGGGCTGGTTCTCCCATGCACTCTGTGCCTGACCTGTTCCTCATCTCTTGCTACACTAGCTAGTTTTCCTGATTCCCAAGTTTCCATGGTGTATTAGTCAAGGGTTCTCTAGAATCATAGAACTTATGGAATGAGTCTCTCTCTCTACATGAAAAGAGTATTTATTGGAATGACTTATAGGCTGCAGTCCAGCTAATCAAATAATGACTAGCTGTGAATGAAAAACCAAGAATCTAGTAGTTGTTCAGTCCTACAAGGTTGCATGTCTCAGCTGGTCTTTTCCATATGTTGGAATCCTGAAAAAGTAGGCTCTAATGCCAGTGAAGGAAGGGATGTGATAGCAAGGCAAGGGCAAGCAGGCAAAGCAAAAGCTTCTTTCTTCTATGACTGTATATAGACTTCCAGTAAAAGGTAAGGCTTACATTAAAGCTGTGTCTTCCTGCCCAAGATACAGATCAAAGGTATGTGTCTTCTTACCTCAAAGGACCAGACAAGAAGTAGATTCACTCACTTCAATTATAACAAAAGATCTCTCACAAGTGCCCTCCATGTCTGGATTGCAGCACATTCCAGATGTAGTCAGGCTGACAAGCAAGAACAGCCAATACAGGTGGTAATTTCTAGGAGTCCTATGGCTTCTAAGTTCACTATAGGCCCAGGCACTGCCTCAGTTTCAAGTGGGAAAGCTTGGGGAAACCTTTGGTTCATTTCGGATGAGTCAGGACACTGTCATCTCCTCTTTTCCCCATCAGGACAATGCGACCAGTCTTTCTGCCATCTGTATTATTTCTCTTTGGAGGAAGATGTTGCCAGAGGTAAAGGGAAGCTGTCCATAACTATTTTAAGAACCTATCAACTTTGGTAGCTTGTAGCAAATACATTAGTATAACTTTTGGTATTAAGATATCTAAGATACAGAAATTATATCAACATAAAGCAAAATATTGCCACCAGGTAAACAATATATGCCAAGTGCCCATACATGCCAAATGCTATTTTAGCTCCCATGAAGCACCAAATAAACTATAACATTTCTTCCAGAGTTAGAGATGGTTTGGGGGTTAAGAGGGCTTACTGCTTTTGTAGAGGACCAGAATTTGATTCTCATCACTTACGTGGGGTGGCTCACAATCCCCTCTAACTCCAGCTCCTGAAAATTTGATGCCACTTCTGGACTCCCCAAAACCTATACTAATGTGTACACCCTACCCACATACATAGACATAACTAAAAAACAGTAAAAATAAGCCTGAAAGTCCTTTTCCCCACAACACTTAAATTTTTCTCTAGATTAATACAGAATGCTGTCAGAGGTAAGATCTGAAGACAATTAAGTATACCTGAACACATTTATTTTTTCTTTTTCTAGAGAGAATTATTAAGCCAGGCAGTGGTAGTGCACACCTTTTACCCCAGCACTTGGGGGGCAGGAACAGTTGGACCTCTGAGTGTAGGGCCAGCCTGATTCAGGATAGCAAGAGAGCAGGCCCCGCAGTTGCGAGGACAGGAGAGCTGGCCCTGCCCTCACCGACCGCGGCACTTGGGAGAGCAGGCCTGACCTCACCTGAGCAGCACAGTAGAGCTGACCCTGAGCCCGAGGAGAGCTGGTCCAGCAACTTGTCTACCATGCACCAGTGTGGATGAGGGAGAGATGCCCTCCCCAATCCTCTCTCTTTGCCACCTGTGTGGTAGACAGAAGAACTGGCCCTGGGGTTATGAGGGGGCCCCCTCACTGGCTGCAACACTCTCGAGAGTGGGCCGTGCACCTTAGCTGGGCAGCACAGTAGAAGTAGCCCTGAGAGTGGGAGTGCAGGTGACCAGAGGGCATGAGAGCTAGCTGCAGCATTGGATGAGCCGGCCAGGGCAATGCTGTAGAACTCGTCCCAGGGGGTACTGATGCAGTAGAGCTGGCCCTGGCTTGGATACCTCTCAAGTCCAGATTCAGGGCTTTGAGTTGGCCTACCCCAATATCTAACCCATCTATTGCTGGAGAACATGAAGGGGCTGGTTCTACAGATCCAGAGCTGTAGGATCTTCATGACAGAGGGCAAACACAGAATATCCAAAAGGCATCCCAGTGAGGTTACAGAATTGATAGAGTAGCAGAAGCCAGAGGCCTCAAACCAGACTAATGACTCATTGCAATGAACATTTGCATGCAAAAAAAAGTAGACAAAAAGGTATACTGTGACACACTATAGCTTGCACAAGATTATTTTTCTTTTTGGGGGAGGTTACAAGGGCAGAGGCAGGTACAAGAGGCCGATGAGATGAACGGGATTGGGGTGAATATTGTGAAATTCATAAAGAACCAATAAAACGCATATATGTATTTCCAGACTTATAAAAAAGGAAAAGTTCATGGTCATAAGTTTTTAAAATCTATTAATTTACCTGTCAAATAAAAAGAAAACAACCTGAAAGTATGGAAGGACTCAGCTTTGGCTACATTTCAGTTTGACAAATAAAAGCATGAAAATACATACAGTACTATTATACAGCATCATCATTATTGATAAAAATAAAGACTTTTTCCACCTTAATTCTAAGGAGAAAATAAAGACATACTCTTAGAAAACTATTTTGCTCACCAATGAACCTTCTGTTAGTTTATCAGAACAAGGAGTTCCTGCCATTTGCATTTGGCAGTTAAGTAGAAGTATTTTTTCAGCGGTTCAAAGACTTACATTTTGTAAACACTGGTCTCCATCCCCAGATCTAAGATTGAGTCAGCAAGCCAAATTGACTTGACTATTTTGTTAAAATTTATGAGTCAAGTAATTCATGCAAAGTTATAATTTGGTGGGGGAAAATCAAGTTAACATAATTGTTTGAAAATATGCCTCAAGAAAGAACTGCTTGTTTTAAACAAAACAGTTGATGTAACAGTTCCACAGAAAAAATGGATGATGCAATAATGTAATAACATTGATAAATTAGTCAATTGTATACTAAAAGCATGGCTTTGCTTTTTCAGATACTTTCTTCTGAGGTAGAGTGTATCAGCTGACAGGCGATTCAAGCAGCTATTAGGTTTCCAGAATTTAATTTCTACCAGGTCTCTAACTGTCTTGTAGAGGGAACTTTGGCCTACTCAGGCAGCAAGATAATGCCTTGTGTTTAACCTTGCCCTTTTACTACCTGAATAGGTAGAATGGTAACCTTACAAACTCCTTATCTTTAATGTTTACAATGACATGTGGCCTCCCTTCTATATGCACCCAATCAGCAGTTACACAGTATGTCTTTGTATAGCTTCAGGATGATAGTTCAATATATTCTGTCTTTCTTTTCCTTGAAGTTCTGGGGAATCAAACAAAGCCTTGCACATGGTAGGCAAGTATCCTCACCAGTATTCTGCTTACAGGCCTTCCCTTTGCTGTCTCTGTCTGCTACAAATCTATCTCAGGCTACAGATGTCTGAAGGCTGACCAGGTACAATTTGAATCTTTTGTTATTGAACATTGGAGTTCAGTTACACCAAGCATGCTGCAATCAGAACTCTACTAATGCTGAGCAGCCAGAATATAATACCTGAGAGTAATGTGAGTAGAAGTCACGTGACACTAACTTTTCATGTTCACTGAGAAAAGGGCTGGAGAAGAAGCTTTTAGCTGTGCATCTGGGTCCCTGAAGGGCAAATCTCAAGTATAACCAAAGATAACTGGAAAAAAATAGAACCATATCATATGAAACAGAAAGGTGGAACCTTCTACTTAAATGTGGAGTTTAAATCTCAGTGGAAATTTGAAGGCATGGGTTAAACAAAAAAATTGTCATTCTCCCTGGTACAAGTACAGACTAAGTTCTACACAGGGTAAGCTAGAATTAACAAAATGAAAAGATGCTGCCTTGGGCCTAGCAACTCCAATCTAGCCTTACAGATGTGACAGTTTTTCAAAGCTCTTCAGGGTAGTGATTGTTACAATATTAAGAAGGGAGATTTCCTCTCAGGAATCTCAATAATTGGGTAAAATAAATTGACACTCACAGATTAATAGGAAGGAAGCTATTATGCATATACACAAATGCCTCATAAACTATGAGACTCAAAGAAGGAGATTACAGTTTTAGAACACCTTTGACTACAGGAAGGAATAGGAATTGAGGTTTTGGGGAGACAGGTGATGAGGTTGTTTTGGGGTAAGAAGGCGGCAGTGTGGTGAATAATGGGCATTTTGCCATGCAGGTAAGTCTCTTAGGTGATATGTCATGTTGAAGTGACCCATCAGAAGAATAGGTGACCGGGATCCCACAGACATGACATACCCTTAGCCTCTCCTCTCGTGTTAATGTTCCCTAGTGCTGGGATTCCCAGGAAGGAGACTGATACAATTGTTTCCTTTCAGGAACTCTATCTTCAGGCAGGAAGAACTTCAGAGAAAGCTCCTTTCTGAATTTTTTAAAGTGGGGAATGAAGAGTGAGGTAATATTTTTCAGAAATGCGTTAGTTTTCCTTTAAAGTATTCAACAAGCCGAATCCCATAGTTTGAGGTAGGAATTTTTTTTTCTTTCTTTCTTTTTTTATTTTTTTAAAGACATTTTCTTCTGTATCTCCTGCTAGCCCTCCTGGTGGACTGAACTTGATAGAACTTCCCATCTTCTTGCCTCCACTTCCTACTGCTGTGAATAGTTCCAAGTGAGCATATATTGATTAGTGATTTTGTTTTATTGTTTATGTATATTTGCCTTTATGCTTTGTATGTAAACCATATGTGTGCCTGGCACCCGTGGAGGCCAGAGAAGGTTTAGGATCCTGTAGAACTGGAGTTATTCATGGTTGTAAGCTGCCTTGTTGGATGCTGGGTGTTGGGATCTATAAGCAGGCCAGTCCCCAAGGAACCTGAGAAACCGGACATCAGGCATCTGTGAGGCCACCTATGGACCACCTGCACATACTCTGGGTCACCTTAGAAGAAACCTGTACCACCTCCTTTCTCTCTCTCCTACCCTGCCCAGAGTTGGTCTCTGTGACCCCCTCCCATTTCCCTTAATAAAACCTTCCATGTGGAACCAGTAGCTTGGCATGATTTACGAACCCACCCTGTAACTCCGCTGCACAATCCTAACACTGGGGGAACCAAACCCAAGTCCTCTGTAGCAGCAGCAAGTGCTCTTAAGCGCTCAGCCACCTCTCTAGTACCTACTACCATGTATTTTTAATCAGTCTCCCCTTTTTTACAGATAGCACGTACAGCTGGGCACCGTGTGTACGCAGAGGCCAGAAGAGGGCGTCAGATTCCCTGGACCTGCAGTTGAGACTGTTGTGCGCTGTTCCGTGGGTGTGGGTGGCGGAACTCCAATCTGGGTCCTCTGGATCTAAACTGCAGAGCTACCTCTCCAGCCCTGTTATTTTTGGAGGTTTTTGAAACACGTAAATAAATTCACAAACACATGTACCCACACACTTTGATAAGCGTGAGGGAAAGATAAGATTCAACCTCAGGCCTCTAAGGGGCAGATTTTTCCTCCTCGGCAAAGACATAATTTGAAAAATAAGTCAAATTTTCCTTCCATTTGTTTCCGAAATGCACTGTTTCTTAAAATAGTTATAACACTGCTAGCAAACTTGGCTTTCTTAGCAACCCATCCGAAAACACCTTGCTCTCCAGGATATGGAGGGGTAGCTGGGAAGGGCACCATCTCTGGAGGCTTTTTTTTCCCCCTCGAGACAGGGTTTCTCTGTGTAGCCTTGGCTGTCCTGGACTCCCTTTGTAGACCAGACGGGCCTCGAACTCACAGAGATCAGCCTGCCTCTACCTATTAGAGTACAGGGATCACAGGCGTGCGCCTCCCACTCCAAGCTTGTTCTGGTTTTTGGAGTTGGGGTTCTCTTGGAAGAGAGCCAATGTCTTTGAAAGTGTTAGGCTAAGGCTGTAGAAATAAGAAGTATCAACGGAGTTACTGATGACAGCATCACCTCCCGTTATTAGGAGGAATATCAGCCATGCGAACGCTTTTTCCCGTCCCAAAGCCAGGTTAGCTGGCTCCTCCTCCCGCCGCCTCTCCCAGGCCTCCGGCGTCTGTTTACCCGGTCTGTGCTGCGTAGGAGGTTTCCTCACGTAACGGCCTCGTGTGAGCGCGGAAGACGCATTGCAGCAACATCCTCGGAGACAACTGACTATATAGTCTTTCCTCTCATCTCGATGGTCCTCTTTGTGACCTTTGGAACAGCACGGGAGTCGGAGGGTTCCGTGCCGACAGTCCTCCAGGACGATAGAGGGCGGTGCAGAGGGACGCCGCCCGATTGTGCGGGCGCGAGGCGAGCGCATGCGCACTCGATGGTGCGCCGTAGCCGGCGAGCGCCGCGGCGACCGGGCGGGAGCGCCGGCGCGTGCGCGGCCGTGGTCTCCGCGCTCCCTCGTCCTCCTAGTCTGCGAGCGGCTGTGAAAGCGCCGTACCGGCGGCTGGGATGTTCCGAAAGGCCCGGCGGGTGAACGTGCGCAAGCGGAATGATTCGGAGGAGGAGGAGCGGGAGCGCGATGAGGAGCAGGAGCCGCCGCCGCTGCTGCCGCCGCCGGCCTCAGGCGAAGAGCCCGGCCCTGGCGGTGGCGACCGGGCCCCCGCGGGAGAGTCGCTGCTGGGCCCGGGGCCGCCGCCGCCGCCCTCCGCGCACACCCCGGGCCTCGGTACTGAGGCCGGGGGCGGCATCCCTGGCGGCTCGGAGCCTGGCAACGGGCTGAAGCCGCGTAAGAGGCCTCGCGAGAACAAAGAGGTGCCCAGGGCCAGCCTGCTCAGCTTCCAGGACGAGGAGGAAGGTAAGCCCCCGCCGGGCCCGCGCGGACCCGAGCCCGTGCTCGCCCGAGCGCCGCGCCCCTTCCTCCAGCCCCAGCCTTCTGCTCGGCCTGGGGACGCGCTGCCGCCAGCCGGGTCTGCGTCGGCCGTTGCGTTCCCTCCTCCGAGCTGCCGGAGCTCTGATGAGCCTTCCTCAGTGGAAGTGGAGGCCTGCTCCCTGGCCTGCCTCTTTCCCACCCTGCGAGTTGCAGACAGCAGTCCCTCGGTTTACTGCCCGCGCCTCGTCATCTGCAGGCCTCTCTGTACCCGCGGCTTGTTGGCGTCTCAGTTTAGGCATCCTTGACCAACAAGGCCGGATTGTTGAACCAAAACTGGGACTGGGAACAGATCTGGAGCTGCAGCCCTGGTTCCCAGTGACCTTGATCCAATCAGTCCCTTGCTGTCGTCTCCGTTTCTCTGTAGAAGTAAATGGGCGGAGCAGATGTCTCCTCTGTTGTTGTCTTATGAAGGAGACCAGGCTGCAGGGATTTAGATTTCTGATCTTTTTAAAGAGTGTTAAATAGTTTTACTTGTACATGAGTATCATGTTAATGAAAAATGGGGTGAGTCAGTAATGGGATGAGTTACTAAAGCTTTGCGTCATGATTTCAAAATGCTGTCCTGTTTCTAGAAAGATGGGTGGTTAATCTTCGAACTCCCTGCTATTTTGTTTAAAGAAAGAGGTACAGGCCAGGTTTTAAGCTTGATGATACATTGGCAGTTTGGTGAAGTGTTTTTGCTCTTGACTTGGACTTTCAAATCAAAGACGAGGGATAAGTTACTCAAACTTAGTTTTGCAAAATGATTTGCTTTAGCCATAGTCTTGAAATAACTGTCATTGTGACTAATTATTCAGACTTGGCAGAACATTGTAACTTTGGGTATATTGTTTTAGCGTTCTTAATTAAATATTTAAGGAAACATTCTGAATATTTTTTTCTTCTGGGATAGATGAAATAACCCCAAAATTAACAAATTTGTTAAAAATTAACAAATTGTGAAATTTCTTGGGCTACTCATTAACATTTTCAAATTTTCATTTCATTTCTGGAATTGATAGCAGTTTTGGTGTTTGTTTGTTTTTTGAGACAGTCTTTATGGATAGCTCTGGCTGTCCTGGAACCCACTCTGCAAACCAGGCTGAGTTTGAGTTTTTGAGTCTATTATAGATTGAAATAAGATTTAAATTTTGTAATGATTTTTGTGTGTGAAAATATTTTGTGAAAATTCAAGCAGCATGAAAGCATGGGGAAGGGAAAACATTTTCTGAGTTTGTTGACTACAGACTTTATTTCATTTCTTTTAAGAAAATGAAGAAGTTTTCAAAGTAAAGAAATCAAGTTACAGCAAAAAGATAGTTAAATTGCTTAAGAAAGAATATAAAGAAGATCTTGAAAAATCAAGGATCAAGACAGAACTCAACACAGCAGCTGACAGTAAGTATTAGATAATCCTTTCAAGTGACTGACAAATGAGAGCTCTTTCCCACAGTGCTTTGCAGTATATATTGTGAACTCCTCTGCTGACCAGTGTCCATATTAAAATCGCATTACAGTTCTATACATTTTTTTTCACATGTTAAAAAAAAAGGGTGGATTGTTGCTTCTGAGTTCTTGCTAATGTAGAGACTTTTGTGTGGAGGAGGGGAAAGGATTTTTTTTTCAACTCTAGAGACAAACTGTAGAATGTTCCTGTATTGCTGTTTTACAGAGATAGGCTTTCAGTTCCTTTGTAGTATTTCTGTATTGGAAATAACTTATAGAATGCTGATAATGCTAGTACTCAGCAGCCTTATCTGATACTACACGAGAACAGGTATTTGTTATCTTCACAAAACTCAAGTTGAAATCTTTTTCCTCTCTTCACTTTTTCTCTTTTGTTGGAGGTGAACATTCTACCAATAAACCAGGTCCAAAGTTTAAAATGTTTCAAGCAGTTATTCTATATGGTTAATGTATGCATTCTCTTTACTCTAAGATACTCTCATGCAGATGTTTCAGAGAAATCTTTATCCAGTTAGACTTAATGAGAGTATTTCCCAGGTTCTTAGCTACAGGCATGATATGAGTAAGAATGCTATTGTAGCTCAAATTTACGATGTAGTAATGGGGACTATTTTGTAAATATTCAACAGAAGTGTTGGCAGTGTCTCCAATGAGTAGTCCAGAGGATTAAGTACACATTTTCATAGAAAAGTAGGATGTGAACCTGTACAGTTTTTGATTAGAATTCCTAAAATAAGAGAAGGTGTGGGAATATCACAAGGATTAAGAGCCAAGTACATTTGACTAGCCCTTTCTGAAGTAAATAGTTTAGTGACAGGTTGTAAAGGATGACTGACCTGCAGTGAGGGGTTTAGAGTTGCAGCATTTAGTGGCTTGCAAAGATACATGATAAACAACTTTTGAAACTGACCTGGCATTACTAGGTAGCATGAATTGGAACAAGGGGAGATTGGAATCCTAATACAGTTGAGACTTGTGGTCAACTTTGATCATTAATAGTGCCTTTAGTAAGTTGAAAAAGATTGATAACTTTTTCTGGCTCTGGGAAATTGTGCGCGGGTTAAAAGCGTTTACTGTTGTAAGGCATTGTTTGCCCATGCCTTTAATCCTAGCACTCGGGGAGGCATAAGCAGGTGGATCGCCGAGTCTGATGCCAGCCTGCTCTACAGAGTGAGTTCTGGGATAGCCAGGGACTACATAGAGAAGCACTGTTGTTGGGGGAGGGTTGCTGTATAGGTAAGAGATGTAGAGCCATTCCTAGGAAAAATTGATGTGCTTCATGTATGCTTTTGCCATTAGGAGAGGCAGCCAAGTTGAAGCTCTGTGCCAGGGTAAATGAAAACTGTTGTGTGCTATGTTCTGGTGTAGGGAAGGCAGGTTGCGGGAAGAGTGCCTTTAGGGGAACTTAACTATTTTTGCATCTTGGAAACTGCTCCATTTTCCCCCAATGCTGATGAGAACTAACATGTGCAGTGAAATAATGCTCAGAAGGTCACAAAGTAGAAATTAAGAAAGGCCTGGTGGTGTGTTTTACCACTGTTGGGTTCAGAGTTGAAGTAAATATGAAGATTTTAGAGCCTTCTTTTGTGATCTTCTTGTCTTCTGCTGTCACTGGGTTCTGATACTCATCAGGGAATTCCTTGTTCTCCCAGAGGTAGAAGCTCTGTTGATATGTATCATAGATTGTCATTGCTGTTATGAAACGACAGTTCCAGGAGTGTTGTTGACACATCATCTAGAACTCTTTGTATCTATAGGTACGTAGGTAGGCAAATATGAACTAACTTAAAACAAAAGCAGCATTGATGAAAACCTTGGCTTTGTGGCATTCCTAACTTAATGGAGTCTTGTTGAGACAGGTTCTTACTATACATACGACAAACTGGCCTCAGACTTACATAGGCAAGGGTAACCTTGAATTTGGATCATCTTGCTTCTATCTCCTCACAGATGTGAGCCACCATACCCAGTTCATGTGGTTCTGGGGATCAAACCTAGAGCTTCTGGCACTCAATAACTGAGCTACCCCTCAGCTTCATAGGTGTAGGCCTAAACCGTGTTAACTTAGCGTTGCTATGGAGAATTGCTAAAAGAACAAATGGCTACTAATAAAAGTGCTAGGTTGTCACCATGCTTTGCCCTTGTAATGTGCTCAGCCACAATTGAGTATGTGTGAACTTAGTGGAATCTTGAAATGTACTGAAATTTCCCTAAGGATAGATTTTGTTTGGAGATGATATCTATAATAACAAGTTTCACTTATTAAGCTGTATTTGCTATTTATTTTTTTTCCTCTTCCCACCTGAATTTGCCCTTTGTGGAATCCAACATTTGTGTAAGTTTGAGGTATAGTACTGGAAGGAAAAAATACCAATGTCCGTATATTAAACTAGTTCTTTATATATACACTATAAATTATATATAAACAAATATACAACACTCCCATATGTAGTAACTTTTCTTTCACCTGAGAACCATCTGGGGGTTGCTTAGCCTTATATACCCATTAAGATTCCAATTTTTAAAAAAAATGACAGAAAATCCGTTAGAAAATAGCAAATGCTAATAATATAAAGAAACTGGAGTATATGCACTGTTGGTAAGTACAGTGAACAACAAGTACTTTGTGATTTGATATGATACGATTTAATATTTAGACTAGTCAAAGTTAAAAGCTTGGGTAGTTGCTGCTAGGGACTGGATAGAGGTCTGTCTGTCTATCCATCTGTCTGTCTATGAGTAGACAAGAAGACTCTGGAGTGCCACTTGTTACACAACGTGAAAAGAAACAAAACCTGGATCTTGAGGAGGAACTACATCATTCACCACAGCTAGCGCGTGGAACAGCAAGTCCTGCAGATGAACAGCTTGATATGTAGTGTGCATGCATACAGTAGAATCCTGAAGCTTGGGAAGGAGAGTCTGACGTAGACTATAATTGAATAATCTAGGGATTATACCAAAGCAACTAATAACTGTCAGGAGATGCAGTATGATTTCACTGATGTAAGACAAAATAGTCAAACACCAAAGTTACAGTGGGGGCTTCCAGGGATGGGGCAGAAGCAGACATGGGGATTGGCAGAAGCTGTTATTGCCTCACAGTCTTAGATTTCCAGTTTATGGAGAAATATATATGAAAAGTAGTGGGAATGAGTAGTGGTGATGGTTACACAGTATTGTGACTATTTAACACTGAACTATACTCTTAAAATTTTGTGTTTTTTTTTTGTTTTTTTTAAGATTTATTTATTGTTTGTACCTGCAGGCCAGAAGAGGGCAGCAGATCTCATTAGAAATGGTTTATGAACGAACCACCATGAGGTTGCTGGGATTTGACCTCAGTTCTTTGCAAAAACAGTCAGAGTTCTTAAACTCTGAGCCATCTCTCCAGCCCACACTTAAGTTTTTTAAAGTGATTTTGAGAGAGAGTGTGTGTGTGTGTGGGGGGGGGGTGCTTGTGCGTGTGCATGCATGCCACGGTGCATGTGGAGGTCAGAGGATAATTTTCAAGAGTTGGTTCTTCTACCATATTGTTAATGGAGATGAAACTCAGGTCATGGGGCTTGCAAGACGTTTACCTTTTAAGCCATCTTCATATGGTGTATTTCAAGTTAGGTGTATTTTACTTTACCACAGTAGTTAACAGCAAACAGTGACACAAGAACATTAAAATATTCTTGTTTTTTTTTTTTTAAGATTATTATACAGTTTTCTGCCTGCAGGCCAGAAGAGGGCACCAGATCTCATTCTAGATGGTTATGAGCCACCACATGGTTGCTGGGATTGAACTCAGGACCATTTAGGAAGAACAATCAGTGCTCTTAACCTCTGAGCCATCTCTCTAACCCCCTAAAATATTCTTTATAGAATCAATCATTGTTAGAGTGCATCAGATCTGTTTTCAGTCTGAAAAGCCACCATACATAGAGGAGAAGGGCATAGGTAGGTTGAGGCCTGTGAAATGGTAAAAGTATTCATTGCCTGTCCACCGTAGTTAAGCCCCTTGCAATTCCACAGGTAGAAGGAGAGAATTAACTCCTGAAGGTTGTCTTTTGACAACCTACATGTATGCCATGGGACCATGTGCCCATACACGTAAAAAGTGAATATTAAAATATATTTTAACAAAAAGATAGGCACTTCTTCTAGCCATGTTACTGAACTGATTGTTAAAGCCTTAGGCTCCAGGGTACACTTAGCAAGGAGTGGGTGACTAGCAAGGTAAGGCAACACATGGATGAAGAACACCCTTAGGAATCCCAAAGATGACGGTCTGAGTTTTCTCAGCACAGGCTGCTGCATGAGGGGAGAAGGCCGGCTGAAGAGGAGGTTATACTAACAGCTTGGGGCAGTGAAGCACCAGGGAAACAAAACTATCTTACCTTTATACTCATTGGTCCCAGAATGAGCATTGTTATGGTCAGTGGTTCAAGGTCAGAACACTTAGATTTTCCTGGAACAAGTAAATTAGAGATTTAGTTAGCTCTGAGTATTATAAACCAAGGACAGTTTGTCATAAAGATGAACACTCATAGTGGGAATATAGTCTAATATTCGGCTTTCAGCTTAGACTGGAACTAATAATTTGAAAACTCTGTCTACATGTTTGAATGTCCGTTCCAGGGCTTCCTCTCTGTTTTATGCTTCAATATTGTTTGTGGCTTGTGAGGTCTATTGTCTGTCTCTGTTCTGGGCTCGCAGGACTACCAGATTTTCTATGCTTCATGGGGCATACAGGGACAGGCTTATATAGTGTAAATGTAATTGTTGGGCTCTCTTCTCCCTGATGATGGGTTAAAAGTCAGATTTATATGATCATTCATCTACCAAATATTTTGTTCTCAGTAGAAAAGTGTCTTAAATGGTTATAGCATTTAGTGAAGCACTGATTTAAAGTGAAAAATCAAATAGTAAAGTATGAACAGGCAGTGGAGAGATGGCTCACTAGTTACGAGCACTTACTGCCCTCACATAGGACCTGTGTTCAGTTTTTGGCACCTACATGGGGCAACTGAAAACAGCCTGGAACTTCAGCTCCAGGGGATTCAATGCCTCTGGCCTCTGAGGCCACCTGTACTCAGTGCACATACCCACATGCAGACACTCACACCTGCACATAACCTAAAAATAATAAAAGTAACTTCTAAAAAGTACTGTTTCCAGTGAAGTTTTAGAGGAAGATCCTTATAAATTTTGATAAATTACTAAATTTTTCACAAATTTAAATAAAATGTAATTGTATCCCTGTTTCTTCTGTGTTATCCTTATTCAAACCTTTCTACTGTGCTGTTTCATATTTATGCTTGAGGTTATGTTTTGTTTTGACAGGGTTCCTCTGTATAGCCTTGTCTGTCCTGGACTCCCTTTGTAGACCAGGCTCACAAAGATCCACCTGCCTCTGCCTCTTACGTGCTGGATTACAGGTGTGTGCAGTAGGTCTTTGTGCCTGAGTTTTTAAGAATTAGAAATAATGTAGGTTTTAGTGGATTGAGCTTTAATTTAATAAGTGCCATGATAGTTTGTGACTTTCTATTTTAAATTTAATTGCTTTTTTTCAAAATTCAGATGAGCAGCCTCTGGACAAGCCGTGTCATATTAAGGACACAAGTGAAGAAGATGGAGTCATCATTAGCGAGCATGCTGAAGATGAGATGGACATGGAGAGGGAGAGGGAGGAGGAAAGGCCGAAGGCTGGGGGCACCTTCTCAAATGCTCTCTCTTCTCTGAATGTTCTTCGCCCAGGTGTGTGCTTACAAATGTCTCTTAGAACTCAGCCCTCAGTGTGACTCTGGTAGGAGTGGTTTGTAATTACGTCATCCACTTGAGGCAGGTGTTGTCTATATTTGCAAATGTAGAAAATGAAAGAACCAGAAGTTTTCTGGTTTTCTCAAGTTTACTATTCCCTAAAACTACTTTACAAATTATATGCATGTGTGTGTTTATATATGGGTATGTTCACGTGAGTACAGGAACCTGAGGAGGTCCTTCTGGAGCTCAAGTTGCATACAAGTGGTTGCGAGCCATCCGATATGGGTGACAGGAATCAAACAGTCTCTGAAGAGCAACCATCTCTCCAGCCCTCCTCAAGTGAAACTAATGGGCTTCAAGGGAACACCAGATGTGCAAAAGGTTTCTCTGTCTCAGGCTGTTCCTCCTTTGACCCCTCCAGATAAAGACTTTTTTACAACTGCTACAGTTGCTTTTTTTTTTTATATTTATACTTACTTCCTTTATAGTTTCCTATAGGAAATGGTTCCCAAATTTATACACTAGCTAATCAGTTTTAAAAATCAGTGCTTAAAGTGGCTAAATTTAAGTTATGAAGAACTAATACTTATGTGTATAAACAAATGAAGATGCCTCTGCTGGGCTGGGGAAGCTATGATTCAGTGTGTCCACCAGCTTGTCAGTCAGTTGCATAGAGTGTAGGAAGATGCACCAGTAGCTAGTGGTAACTTCATGCTGACAAGGCTAACTTGGGTTATTCTACTCTTCCTGTATTCAAGAAAAAAAGCTTCATACTGCAGTTATTCCATCTTTAAAATCTTACAATTGTGTCCAGGAGAAATTCCAGATGCAGCTTTTATACACGCTGCGAGGAAGAAGCGCCAGATGGCCCGAGAGCTGGGAGACTTCACTCCTCATGACAGTGAGCCTGGAAAAGGCCGCCTTGTCAGAGAGGACGAGAACGATGCCAGTGATGACGAAGATGATGATGAGAAACGCCGCATAGTTTTTTCTGTGAAAGAAAAGTCACAAAGACAAAAAATCGCCGAGGAAATAGGTAACACTATGAAATTTGCTGGCAAGCATGCTGTATTGCATTTAAATGTGATCTGACACTGCAGCATTTACATTTTTGACTGCTTTGCCTAAGTCTGTTCCATACCTGATACATATTCAACATTTCTTGATAATCAGTATTAAATACTTTCTATACATATGTTTATATAATTCTCTTAAATATTCTTAAGCCATGGATTTTGTATTTCCCTTTATAGAGTTGAGGTCATCCTTAAAAGAAATTAAGAAAGTGAAGATTGTAAGCATATTACTAAATACTGCTTTAGCTTTAAAAAAGGGTGCTATCATTAAAAAAGGCAAAGTCAGCTGGGCATATGCCAGTAATCCCAGCACTCACGAGGCGGAGGCAGGTGGGTCTCTGTGTTTGATGCCAGCCTGGTCTACAGAGCAAGTCCATGATAGCCAAGGCTACACAGAGAAACCCTGTCTAGAGAAAAACAAAGTAAAACAAGCAAAGTCAGGAGTATGAAATGGCTCCAAATGGACATGTTAGTAAGGTTTGTGCTTGTCATCAGCTCTATGAGCAGCTTAGGATCTCTTCCATCCTGCTAGAGCATGTTGAATTTTGTTTGTTTGTTTTTGTTATGGTTGCAGGTATCGAGGGCAGTGACGACGATGCATTAGTAACTGCAGAACAAGACGAAGAACTCAGCCGGTGGGAACAGGAGCAGATTAGAAAAGGAATTAATATCCCTCAGGTAAGAAGACTTAGACTTCAGAAATGAAAAGAGAAGAAGTTGGTTTTTTTGTTGTTGTTGTAAACATGGTTCATATTGAGTCTTTGCACTCATTCAGGTATCTAGTAAAGAAAACTGGTGTGCAGTTACCTGTTTATTAGGCCTTTTAGAAGAAACTGCTTTGAATTTTGCTTTTTGTAGTCAAATGGTGGACATGATGGGTGAATGTCCATTTTCTCAATCTAGTCTTTGAGCAGCAGGATCTGGAAGCCCATTACCAAGGCGATGTTGAGAGTCCAAGGTGGGCGTGGGCCCAGTGCTCATTTGGCAAGTTCTCCCAGTGGTTCTGGGGTGCGCAGAGATTTGAGAATACTGCCCTGAAGTACATGATGGGGCTTTTATTGTTGTGGTGGTCTTAATTTTGAAGATCTGTTTCCCAGGTATGCAAACTAATAAGGTTGATCAAAAATACCTACCAAAGTAGTTCCAGTCATGTGTTTAATAGCAGCACAGAGAAAGTTGCATAATGTGAGTGTTTATTTGAAGGGTTGGTTAGTGTTGAGAGCAAAGTATGGGGAAAGCCTTGGATTAGCTGCAAAGAGTCTTAAGTCTAAACTCTCATTGCCTCTTTATTTTCTAGCTGTAGGCAAGTCACATTTCCTGATAAAATATTACCTGGATCATAAATGTATTTCCATTTCTGAACTCTGAGAAACATTTTTTGAAAAATCATTAGAAATAAAATCAGTGATTTTTTTTTTTACCAAGACCTAAGAATTTAGACAACTATGTTCATTTGATTTTGAAAAATTCTGCAGTTATTTTAATTCCTGTTTGGGAACTGGGTATAAATTTGCTGCTGTTTTGTTTGTTTGTCTTTGTTCATAACACTAAAGGCATTTACTTATTTTTTAAAGTTTAGCTATTAGCTTTCTCATACATCCATTTCTTTTCAGGTTCAATCAAGCCAGCCCACTGAAGTGAATATGTACTACCAGAACACTTACCAGACAATGCCTTATGGTGCATCCTATGGCATACCTTATAGTTACACAGCCTATGGATCATCAGATGCCAAGTCTCAAAAAACAGATAATACAGTCCCTTTCAAAACTCCCAGTAATGAGATGGCTCCCGTTACTATTGATTTGGTAAAGAAACAGCTTAAAGACAGGTAGGGCAGATCAACTTCTTAAAGACCTGTCTGCTAGCTTTGTGGTCCCTCAGGCAACCTGTAGTCTGGGGTAGCAGATGCAGAATGTCGGCAAGAAGACCCACTGGCCCACCTTCAAAAGCTAAACAGAAGATGACGTCATGCTTGGCTCTGCTGCCTTCTTGGAGTACTTCTGTGGAAGCCTCAGAGTTATTAAAATGCCGCTCCATGGGCTTGTTGAAGACAGTGCTGAGTTGCACCCCTTGGACTTTGAAAGTGTAGTCAAGAGATGGGGGGAGACGCAAAGCAGGACATTTTGGTTAGCCTACAGAATAACTACTGAAAGTCTGTAAGCTGCCTTTTTAAAATTCAGTAATTTTTTTTATAAGAAAAGCAGTTCAGACAAAAAAGATGCATTCCAAATATTTTTATGTTCTAGTACAGGAACTAAAATGCATTATAATATTGCAAGAGTCCTGACAATATTGAATTCCAGGTGTAAATGTGTTATGTGTCCTTCTTTTGTTCTGAAGGTTGGACTCCATGAAAGAATTGCACAAAAGCAATCGACAGCAGCATGAGAAACACCTGCAAAGCCGAGTGGACGCCACCAGGGCTATTGAGAGATTAGAAGGGTCTTCTGGGGGTATTGGTGAACGGTATAAATTTTTGCAAGAAATGCGAGGGTATGTCCAAGACTTGCTTGAGTGTTTCAGTGAAAAGGTAAGAATGCAAAAATACTAATCTCTTTGAATAAGGCAAAAATAGGGAGGCCTAGATGGCTTTTCATAGAGATCTTGTAATTCTCAGAAAATAATGCACTCAACTTTAGAAGTGCTGAAGTCATGCCTCATTTTCTTTACGCCAGTAGTTGAGGGCATCACAGTATTTCATACAAATCAAAAAGAGAGCGCCTCAGAGCATGTGTGTGAAGACTGACAGCTCTTGTCTCAGGACGCGTTAGATCTCTGGCCTGCACTGCGCTGATAGAAGGAGAGGGGCTCACCTGATAGGTTTTTGTTTTTATGACTTAGGTCTGAGTTTATTTTTATACTATTTTTTCAGTAATTGTAAACACATAAAAATTTATTAGTAGTACAATACATGAAAAGGTTTTGATAGTTTACTTTTTCATACAAGGTATTATGGTGCTATTTCTGTTAGTAGTTTTTCTCTAACAAAGCCAACACTTCATTTCAGAAGCCATTCATTATTCTAAGTTTTTATTTATTGAACATTTCTTATTTCTTCTGAAATTTCTTCATTGCTTTAGTGTGATAATTGATAAAATCTTTTTAACAAATTAATTTGTTGCATATGCTGCCTTCTCAAGTAACTTCCTATTTGTCTGTTTTAAGATAAGTATTCCACATGTCATGCACAGACGTGTACAATAATCATTAAAAAAATTGAAAAGGTAGGGAGAGTGGCAAGATGGCTCAGCAGGTAAAGATGCTCGCTGTCCAAGCACCCATGTAAAAATGGAAGGAGCAAATTGACTCCATAGTTTCTCTCTCACCTCCACACATGCACTGTGGCATGAGTACCCACATACGTCATGTATGTATCACACAACTATAAATAAAAGTTAAAGGAAAATAGAGGCCTGGCTTGATGGGCTGGTTTGTAAGCATTCATGTGCTTCACCTTATCTTTAAAAAATATTAAAGTTATGGCCCTTAAATAGTTTCTTTCAGAATCTTGGATAGGAAAACACATTTTTCTTTACCATTAACTAGGTTTTTTTGTACAGTCTACAAGTATAAAGTATAGTTGGATGATTTTTTTTTAAATGTTCGCTTCAATAAAATAAAGTCAAAGGCTGGCAAAAGAAAGTTAGACTTGTCTCTGATGGATCTTAGTTCGGTTATGGGTGGTCAGATCTGGGATGGTGGCATTCTTTTGCTTTCTAACGCTAGCATGGTTTGCCGTATTGTGCAGTTTCTGGAGAGGCACCTGCAGTTGTGATGCTCCCTGTGGCAGGCCAGTTGCTGTGGGCCAGGAAGGGAGCGTGAGCTCAGTGTTCTGAGCAGGGTCTGGAGTAAGGCTGGCCATGGGACCAGCATGGCAGAGCTGGCTAGAACAAGGAACTTTGCCTGAAACAGTAGTGTGGGGGGAACAGTCTCTAGGCCCTGCTTCTTTAAGTTCTTGGCTTTTGCTTTATTGAACTTATAAACTTAGGCACTCAGAATTGCAAATATAATGCTAAAATGTATAAAGTTAGATTGTACCATCCCTGGATTAAGAATCAGTAGTGCACAGTGTCTTTTGCTGATATGTGTGCTTCCGCTCCTGGATTCCATGTTCTGGAGAAGTCTACTTCAGGTAGTGCTGTTTGGCCACAGAGTACCTGAGATACTTTTCTAGCATATCTGAAACCTTACATATTGAATGTATTTTCAGTAAAAGAAGCAGATAGTCCTGTATTTCAGAAATGCATGCTGCCTTTATTCTTACATCTTCATATGCATGCATTCAGTTGCATGTGCTTCTGAATGAAAATGTCATGAGTTGTCATCCTTATTGTTTGAAGATAAAAATGTAAAAGGGATAACTAGAGAGATATGAATATTATGTTTAGTTATGCTGTATAGAAATTCTTTTAGAGTAAGTCAAACCATCCCCCCCCCCTTTTTCCTATTTTTTGAAAGAGTGATTTTAAACTTGAATTATCTGTTGGTCACATCTTTGACAGCTCAGTTTCCCCTCCAGTCTTATTGCGGTTTCATTTTAACTTAGCTCCTAACTATAGTAACGATAGTTTTTAGTTTGGAGAGGTTAAAGAAACTGTAATGGTGCAGAGTCTTGAGATAAGTCAATGTTGTGAACTTTGAAAGAAATCTAAAAGTGAGTTTTAATCTCTAGGTCCCAGAGTTATCCTCTGAGCTTCAAAGAGAAGACATTCCAATTTTCTAAATCAGATAATTCTTTACGGTGCCAGGACAGCCTTGAGTTCTCATAGTAGGGAATGTTTTCTTAGACTAAAAGGACACATCTTTGGTACCCTTGTCTTTAAGTCTTGCATGATTTTAAAAAGGAGATTACTGGGGTATACATGAAAAATATCAGCCACAGTGATGCACTAATTGGGAAATAAAAATTTCAGATTAGATAGAGACTGGACTATAGAATAATCATTGCTGATTTGGAGACATGATTGTCCATGGTGTGGCATATTAAAGAACCTTTAATATGAACCTTTCTGTGAACATTTGCCACTTTCACAGTGGAATCATGTAGGGATATGAAACTCCTTTAGTACACACATCTTTGTATTCCGCTTGCCTTTTTTGTTTTCAACATACAGTCTATTCAGTTAAGGAAGCTACTATAACACTTGGTACCAGTGTTCTCAAATTCTAACTAATGTCTTTTCCAGTTGTGCTAACCATCAGGAAACTAGAATTTCTGGTTTCCTCAGGTATGTGTAGTAGTCCTTAGTGTTTTATGAAAGTTTCAAAGCATTTGATTGTTTTATAAGATATTTATGAAGAAAGGTGTTCTGGTTTTTGAAATTTTAGATGCCATGTTTTATAGTCTTTGTATTCTTTTGGTACTAAGTAAATTAGCTAGGTGTGTTAAGTTGGAAATTTTTGTATACTTTGAAAGCTGTAATTTATGTGAAGATTTTATTATAAAGAAAAACGAACATTTGCTAGGAAGAGAATCATTTCAGAGTTTGATTTCAGACCCGTTAGTTAGAAATTTTCTTTACCCTTTTAGTTTAATAGTAAAATGTCCAATAAAGTTCCAGAATAGTTTCTCATCTAACATTGATGTAGGGCCCTTTGTGTGAGTGCATGGCAGAGCAACTTAACATGGAGGATGGTCAGCAGACTTGCCACCGCGGGGCCAGTGCAGTAGGTTAAGCACAGCAAGACGGCCATTCAACCAGAAAGTTTATCAAGTGTGCTGTGTGCCCGTGATGGCAGCACTCAAGAGGACGAGGCAGGAAGCCAGCTAGGGCCCCATCGTCAAAAATAAGCAAAAACAGAAAAAGAAACCTACACGATTTTCCATGTAGATCATGTTGCTGGAAAATTAAATATAAACTTAGGCTTTGTAAATACATTTTCTCTGAAGATAAAACATTGAAAGCCTGACATTTGTTTACTTGGTCTTTCTATTGCCATGGAGACATTACGTTTATTAAGCTGACTTTTGCTGTGATAACCAGGCACTGGGCATTTAGTTTTGTACACAGGTTGCAAGAGTGATGTTTCCTTACTTACAGTGATTTGCTGTTCTGGTCTTGTTGGGGACTCGTGCTTATTTGTTCATAGAGAGAGTACGTTTTTCAGAAAACCGGAAATAGCATGGACCCCTCAGATGAAGACGCCGCTGAGGAGTTTGGTGTTACGGAGTGTGTTGTATTTTCACAGGTGCCGCTGATTAATGAACTTGAATCAGCAATACATCAGCTGTACAAACAGCGAGCTTCCCGCCTTGTCCAAAGACGACAAGATGATATTAAAGATGAATCTTCGGAGTTTTCAAGCCATTCAAGTCAGTCCATCTTGAAGGTTTTTATTTTTCATTAAACAACCTTGTTTACTTAGTGCAGCCTAATTTAAAATTATAGACCTTTTTCTTTTAAAAAATTTTTCCTTGTTCATAAGTTAGGTAGATCTAAAAATTGTAATGCATGTACTTGGATTACGTTTAAGAAAGTATGGCCTAACCCAAAAGCTGAAAACTGTACTAATATTCTGTCAGTCTGCTCTTCCCTGGGTATGCTTTTCAGTTAGCGTTAGAGCGAGCCCAGCAAAGGCATGGTCAGTATTTACCGCAGAGCTACTGTTTCTTTGACCCCAGCTGACCGTCCTCACCCCTGATTTCATTCTGTTCATGACCTTGATACAAAGACTGTTTTTGATCATAGTAAGAGAAGGATCTTGGAAGTTATGGGGGAAAGAACAGGGAGGAGACTGTTGTGTGGCACATGATAGCTTCAGGATTAGAGGAGTTTGGTGACAACCCCCTGGGTGAAGCAAATGCTTTTCTATTTCTTTCTAAATGTTTTTTTTTTCTCTAGTTTGCTTTATATACATACTATGTATTCGGTTTTGTTTTTTTTTAGTCAGCTAATGCCTACAATTTTTGAAATTTTGTGGAAAATGTAGAAATTGAATTATATGAATTGAATTCACGTTATTTATGACATGAATTCTGCAAAAAAAAAAAATCCTCAAAATTAATTAGAAACCTCTTTAAATTCTTATAGCCAGATTCTTTAGCCAGATGCCTTAGAAAACCTTTTAATTCCGTTTCCCTCATTGTATTCCGTGCTGGGTGGTCTGATGGAAATTTTGTTAGTGTGGGTTTCTCGTGGTTTCCTCTGCCTTTTCTTTGTACCTGTGCTAGCAGTCTCAATAGTATCATAGTTACCTGACATGCTCATTTAAGATGCAGATCTTCCGGTCCCGCACCTGGAGATTCTTCTTATCCAGAAATCTGCATGTTAAACAACTGCTCATAGAGGAGCCTTGTGCTTTTCTTAGCACAGTGTATAGCTGAACTCCCAGTCAGATTTTGGGTCTATAGTACACATCCTCCTGTTTATCTGATGGCTGTTGAGAGGCGTAAAGAGAAGATACTGTGGCCCTCAGATCTGACCCATGCAGATTGAGTGTGAGCCATTTGAATGGCTTTGGCCTGGTTTTGCTGTAAAAGTGTAAATTCCATCATTGACATTGGGCACCTAAATGACTAATGCATCCCTCCCAGATCACTTTTGATCCAGAGAGCCAGATTTCGGGGGCAGATTACAGGTAACCATTGTGCATCTACAGGAAATCATCTCCTAAGTGTAATGGAGTAAGCTGTGTAGCACATTCACTATCCTTGCTGTTTATAATCTAGTCTTCAGAGTACAAGGCTGCATAGTTACCTGGAATTTGAAGTTCTAGTAATATGATGTATGTTAATTAGGCTGAAAAATGGAAAGTATTTAAAAAGGGGGGGGAGAAAACCCTATTCTTGAGGGAGTTGACAAAGATGTAAAAATATTATATTAGACATGAAGGAATCAATCCATTGCCCCTTTTTGTTTTTTTTAAGAGAAAAGTGTCAGGTTTCTCTGTTTAGGTTGTAAGTTCTTATTTGCAGTTATTTTGTACAGTTTTTACAGAAATGAAGGAAGCCATATCTTGATTTTTTTGATTCCTCATCTAATGTATAAGCTCTAGAGTATACATCCTATATCAGCTATTTTGAAGGAAGAATAAAAAAAAATACATGAAAAAATCTGCACAAGCTTTAAATAATGTCATTCATTGTATGTATGTATGTCTGCCCACCAGTCCCTTGTTTTGTTTGTTTTGCCTTTCAATAACTGTTCCGTATTTTCCAGAATGTCTTAAGTAGAAATGAGGGACTTGCAGAAGACAGTTTTCCTTCACTCTGTGTTCTGAGCAAGTTTGTAGAGCCACTGAGATCTGGTCTCTAAAGAGAGTTGTCATTGTATCAGTGATCTAATGAAAGCACAGCTTAGTTCTCATGTGTGCACATAGAGCCTCCATTCTTGCTTTCCTTTTTTAAAAAATTTTTTTTTTAATTTCGTGGATTTGAGTGTGTCTTTATGTGGGTATGTGCACATGAGTGCAGGTGTTCTCGGAGGTCAGAGACACAAGAACCCCATAGCTGGAGTTGACAGACTAATGTGAGCACCCAGTGTGGTTACTGGAACCCACGCTTTGGTCTTCTGTAAGAGCAGTGTGCACTTTAACTCCTGGGCCATCTTTCCTGCCCTAGTCTGTCTTCTACATGAATAAGCACTTCATTATCACCAGAAAGATAGGCCAAAGAGACGTAGGAAGCAGACATGCTGCTTGCAGCTAATTTACAGCCACAGGGAGATAATTTATGGGGTCTCCCCAATTTTACATGTGGTGCTGGGGATTGAAACTAGGACTTCCTACATGCAGGCAAGCACTAGCAGATGACCTTTATCCTTAGCCTAGGCAATCTTTTTACCAAAGGTGGGATGCTGTGAAGGAAATAACAAGAACTACTTCTTTGACACTAAAACTGTGATGCTGGAATACAAATTTAAACAAGGGAGATTTGGAACTTAAAGGTAGAACATTACCATGGAGTGTTCAGAAGGAAAACTATACTGTTACTAAGAAGAATTTAAAAGTGTCAAGGGATGTATGTATGATGTGAAAAGAGTTTCCCTTCTCAGCATGCCTAGTTTCCCTACACAGAATCAGTCTATAGTGTTGCTTGCGGTAAGAGTAGTAATAAATAAACTTCTGTAGGCTAGAGAGCTTAAATTATTAAATCCTTGGCTACAAAACTGTTACATCTTTCTACTTGTTTCTCTGTTGTCATTGTAAATCATTCAGCATCTTTCTTAAAAATACTATTTTTTTTTCTCTTGCATGGGAAATGCACATTTTTCATTTGTTCATTGTAATAGAATAAAGCTAGCCCTGTTATTTAGACAGACATACTGTGTAAGCCCAGCAGTAGTTGTGCTCTTAGAAATCATTGTTTTAATTCTTCCACTTTTTCTTCTGGAAACTCAATAATTCTAAGATACGTTCTATACTAAAAACCTATCTAGTTTACCAGTCATTGCAGAATCTTGCTGTTGGGATTAGCAATCAGTCTATCATAATGGCTTGTTCTGTGCAAGTTCTTTCTCATGATTGTTGAAGGGAGAAGGTTAATTTTAACTATTTGTTGTTTTATAGATAAAGCTTTGATGGCACCAAATCTTGATTCCTTCGGACGTGATCGGGCACTGTATCAAGAACATGCAAAACGTCGGATTGCAGAGCGGGAAGCCAGGAGGTGATTCTGAAAATACTCAATGTGTGTTGTTAGGGAAGTTGGAATCTCTTTTATCTAAATTCAGAAGTCAATCTTTGTCATCTAGGACTCGCCGTAGACAAGCCAGAGAGCAAACCGGGCAGATGGCAGATCACCTTGAAGGCCTTTCCAGTGATGATGAAGAGACGTCTACCGATATTACTAACTTCAATCTGGAGAAAGGTTAGATTCACTTGGGAATGAGACTGGTCAGATTGTTGGCTACTTGGCTGTGCTTTAAAAAAAAATCACTTTTTACTAAATGTTTTTTACATGTACTTTTATTTATCAGTGTGTATGTCTGCATTCTACCGTGAGCTTGTAGAGGCCAGAACAACTCCCAAGAGTGAGTTCTCCACTCTGTCAGTCTCCAGGGATTGAACTCAGGTCATCAGGCTCAGCGCAGGAGTTCAAGGCCATCTTGATGGCCTTGTGGTTTTAATCATGAATGGGTAGAATGTGTGTCTCCTGCAGTAAGTGAGGTGCTGTTGAAATTCATTTCTTATTAGTGAATATTACAGTTCTCAAAAGTAAGTGGAGAGTTTGTTAGGAGGTACAGCTAATACTTGTATAGTGATTTTAGTCATCAGAACTGGAATTTTAAAGGATCAGAACCATGTGTCAGAGCCTGTGGTCCACTATACTGAAACTGTCTGGTCTGAAAGTTAAGGCTGGACAGTTTGGTAGCAGGGACTCCCAGGCTGCAGAGAGCCTCCCAAGAGTAACAACCAAAAGTCAGGGTGCTGTAGCTGCATGCTGGGCATTTCTAGGCACTCCCCAAGGAAATTCCTTTCCCACCACTGGCTATAGTCACTTGGAATTATACTGGTTATAGGCGATTAGAAAACCTTATGTAGGGGCAGGGAGTAGATGAGGGAGCAGGATGCACCTGGGATACAGAGTTAATAAAATGTAACTAATAAAAATAAATAAAAAGACAAAAAAAAATAAAAGTTGGGCAATATGCTCAGAATGGTGCTATCCATTTAAAAGTGATACAAACCAATTAAGATGGCTTGTGGCACACAGTATATGCTGAATAAATATTGGCTATAGTATCATTACTTAAATAAAAATAAAACCTTATGTAGTTATCTTTTTCTCCCCATCGGGGTTGAATTTAAGTTCTCACACTTGCTGGGCAAACAACCTACCACTGAGCCATAGTCACAGCCTTTTAAAAATATTTTTGAGACAGTCTTTCTAAGTTACCCAGACCAACCTTGAACTTGGTGATCCTCTTGCCTTGGCTTCCCTTTGTTACCAGGCCCAGTTTCTCTGACTTGTGGTTCTTTGAAGCAGGGTCTCAAAGCCCAGGCTAACTTTAGCTCATTTTGTGCCTACGCTGACTTTCAACTCATTACCTAGACAAGGATGTTCTTGAGCTCCTGGTCTTCTGCCTCTGCTTCCTAAATACTGGGGTTATAGGTGTACTCCACCATACCTAACTTCCAACTTTTTTCATAGTGAATATTTCGGACATGTAGAATATTTGAAAGAAGGATGATGCCTAGCATTGGTCCATCATCCAGTGTGAAGATGCTGTTATCTTACGGTTTTCTTTGTCTCTGTATGCGTGTGTATTTTACTGCCCGTTTGAAAGTGGTTCTCTATAGACATCTTGATACTACCCACAAAGACTTGGGAACATGTTTCAGTTCTCCTGTCTGCATATGGGTTACAAGGGTTACCCCCAAGTATTAGGGCTTGGGAATGAGCACAATTAGCTGCTCACCGTCTTACCAGTGAAAATAGTAAACTCCTGTGTACTATGAACACGGTAGTATTCTGCCTTAAAAACTTTTTTTGTTTGTAAATTTGTTCTAGATCGAATTTTGAAAGAGTCTAGCAAAGTTTTTGAAGATGTCCTTGAGAGTTTCTATTCAATTGACTGCATTAAAGCACAATTTGAAGCATGGCGTTCAAAATACTACACATCCTACAAAGACGCTTACATTGGTCTTTGTTTGCCGAAACTGTTTAACCCTCTCATCAGACTGCAGCTCCTCACCTGGACTCCTCTTGAGGTGGGTGGTTTCTGCCGCTGTTCAGAAGCGATGTAGTGAGGACTTGGGGGTTTTATGCGTTAAAAGCCAGACAGGGAAGTACGGCGTAGTCTGTAATCAGTAAGATGGACTGCATCTGATAGTAATCTGTTTTAAATAGTTTCTTTTAAATCAGTACTCCAAAAACTTTTTTGTGATCTCAGTTTATATAAAATTTTATTCTTAGTGAAAACTATATCTGTTAATCCTAGGTTATGAGTGTGAATAAGTTGGTTTGTTTTCCTACAAGAATTTAGACCCTGATGGGAAAGTACAGTAGGGCATGTATAAAATGAGGACTTGCTCTAAGTAGTTATAAAAAATGAAGAGGGTAAAACAAGCTAGTCTGTATGAAGATGGAGCCAGGAGAGCCTGTTGTCTTGGTGCATGAGAGTGAAGAGCAGAGCTGACTATTGCTCCTTGTGGCAACAGTTGGGTCTTAAGTTACTGAGCTGAATCTTAGTACTTGATTGGGAGTAATGAATGAGAAGAGTAAATGATAAGTAAAAAGGGACTTTCAGTGAAGGTGTTAGCAAGTTGAAGGAATTTGAACTCTAGAAAGTGCCGGTTCTAGTGCCTCAGTGGACTGCAGAGGCTCAAGGCTGTGTGGGCTAGAAGTCTTTGATTTAGCTTCCTCTAGCCGCACCTTTTAGCTTTTGTGTCCGCCTTGAACACCCATTGCTGTCACAGCTTCACAAAAGTGTTATGGTCCATGTGGGACCCAAACTTGCTGTGTGTGCTGTCCTGAGCTAGCACTTCACTCTTCTGTGCTTTTCTTTTAATGATCATGGCTGGGTGCCCCTTCTGCCTCATCTGAAAACAGTGTTTTGCATATTTTGTCCCGCTCTTGCTTGTTAGTGCCAGAGGGTAACTCCTAAAATGGCTGACAACAGAAGTAGACACTATTTTAAATGTTTGAGTAACCTTTGTAATATGTTTTAGGCAAAATGCCGTGACTTTGAAAACATGCTGTGGTTTGAGTCCCTGCTGTTTTATGGTTGTGAAGAACAAGAGCAGGAGAAGGATGACGCTGATGTCGCTTTGCTACCCACCATAGTGGAGAAGGCCATTCTTCCCAAGCTCACAGGTAGCCATCAGGAGAGGCTCGGCACATGGGCTTCTCAGGTGCACTTCAAGCTCCTAGTGATCGTGTCATTGCAGACATAGTTAAATACCACATGGCCCAAGGATGGTAGGGTAGAGAATGCTTTGCTTGAGGCTGGAAGACCGGTTAGATCTTTGTGTAAATAAGATCTTTTTGGGATGTAAGGGAATCTGCTTGCCCTCTTTGCTCTCATTGAGTGGCATGAATAAGAATGTCTTGCCATCTCTTCACTTATCTCCCCCAAAGTCCTTAATTGATTGGACAAAGGTTGATCAGGCATAGTACTGCAGCTCTGTAATGCCAGCAATCTGTAGGGTTGGGAATGCCGTAGCAGGAGCAGTGCTATGAATTGAAGGCCACCCGGGGCCTCACTGAAAAACCCTTCTCTCTCACTCTCTTTTTAAGGACAAATTCTGAAGTTTCTGTTACAAAGCATAAAAGTAAATACTGCTATTTATAACAAAAGAACTATCTGATATTAACAGTAACCTGCCATTTTTCTACATTTTGACATCTTGTTTCTTATTAGTGATAGCTGAAAACATGTGGGATCCCTTTTCTACAACACAGACTTCAAGAATGGTTGGAATCACACTAAAATTAATAAACGGCTATCCTTCAGTAGTCAATGCAGAAAACAAAAACACACAGGTACTTTAGTTCCTATGCTTGGGAAGGTTTTCTCTTCTTTTGAAAATGAGCCAGGGTTTAAAAGACTGAATAATTACGCTAAACCAACCAGGGATCTGATTCTTCCAGTAGGGTAATCTGCATTGTAGAAACCTGAAGCATATATAGTAAAGTTCCTTTTTTCAGTTTTACAAATCTGTTTAAAACAAAGATGCTGAGTCTACTCTCCACACAGTCCACTTGCAGTTCGTTCTACCAGTCAAACATCCCAGTAAAAACTGCTTTGTGGGAGAATAGAGAGCAGAACCTCTAGATTAGTTCATGATTGATTGGAATTTAAGCATTTTTTAAAGTGGCCAGATACTCCTGTAGTTAACACTCAGAGTAAAACTGCTGCGTTCACTGAGCTGATTCAGAAAGCCTTTTGTCGTTGTTGAATTTCAACTAACCTTATTTTGAAAAGAAACTGTTGATTTTAAGACTTCATATAGTAGGTTTGAAGTTGAAAAATTGGCAAAATGCTTTGTTGTTTAGTAATTGTTGAGAGGTTATCTGGTAGAGTTGTAAATATTGAACTCATTTAACATAATTCAAATATCTTATAACTCTGTAGGTATACCTTAAAGCACTTTTATTGAGGATGAGAAGAACTTTAGATGATGATGTATTCATGCCCCTCTACCCCAAAAAGTAAGTAATCTATATGTAATTCCATATTTGCTTTCAGAGTCTAAACTAGAAAAGTACAAGTAGCTTAAAATATAAACTTTACTTGGGTAGTTTAAAATTATCTCAGAGTGACTGGAGAAATTGATCTTTTGAACAGAATAAAACAGTGTTCTTTGTTCTCATTTTAGTATCTCACAATTAAGTTTTGTTGTTTTGGTTCCTTGGGTGTATTTGCTTTTGTTGGGCTTCCGAGCATCAGTCGTTTCCTCTTTCCCTCTTCTTTAAAGCTCCCTTTTGCCTACATCCTCTTCAATGTTTCCTCTCCTTTTCTCCTTTCCCTCCCCCCTTTTCTTTCTCTCCCTGCCCCTCTTTTACTCTCTTCTCTCTGCCTGGCCCTTTCTTTCATGTCTCTCTCTGTTCTCACTCTCTCCTCTTTCTTTCCATCCCTGCCATGTGTTGCTTCTGAGATGAATATTAAGCGGGCACTCTGCCTTGAGCCTTACCCCAGATGCACGCTGCTGAGTTATTTTCTGATCATGTTTACCTGTAGACATTCTTGTTGATAGGAATGAAATGGCATTGTAAAATATTTGACTGACTTATTTCTCTTTTAGTGTCTTAGAAAATAAAAATTCTGGGCCTTACTTATTTTTTCAACGACAGTTTTGGTCTTCTGTCAAGGTATGTATTCATAGGCCATCTAAAAAAATAAAATTGTTGGATTTAATGTGCCATATTCTGAGAGAATTTTTTTTTATTAACTCTTAGGCTTATATCAGTGTTACATACACACACACTTTCATCTTACAACAAAATATTTCAAATGTTTATTTCAGTTTAATATTCTCACAGGAAAGTTTGAAAGTAAGGCCCAGGCAATCTCACAAACTGCTTAACTATAAGTCATAGCTTAATGAATACACAAAGTAATGTATTCAGTAACTATAACTACAGCCTTTCTCCTGAGTCAGGTATAGCCTTGGTTGAGATAGAAGCCTTCTGCTTGAATTTATAGTACAGTGCAGTTGGCAGGTAGATAGCAAACAGATGATGCCAGATGTGGTAGTGATCAGGGGCCCTGGAGAGCTCAGGGTTTGATGGGAGCTCAGATGGGCAAGGCTAGCCTTGCAGTAGATACTCTCCCTCTCCGGGAAGTGATCCTGAGATTATAACACAAGAGTTGTTAAATAGAATCCAGGTAAAGCAGAGCAGGCGTTGGTAAAGATAGAGGCAAGTACAGCATGGCCAGGGTTAGGGAAGTAGTCATGTGAAAGGCTTGTCCTGATCCTAAAGGTTAGAGGAGGCTAGTAAATTCTGTCTGTCCATATCTCCTTTGCCACAGTTTTTACTCTCTTTGGTTCTGTGGGTTTTCATAGAATTCATTTGTTACCACTACCAAGATGAAAGACACATCACCCCAAAATTTCCTTTGTAGTTTAGCCCACTTCTAACCACCTCCCAACCTCTTTGTGTTCTATGGTTTTCTTTGCAGGAATGTTTTAGTAGTGCAATTACACGGTAGGGAGCCATTTGAGTCTGGCTCTTCCCCTTGAGGAGTGCTTAGGATTCACTTGCATTATGCATTACCAGTAGCTTGCTGCTCTTTACTGCTGTGTGGGAGGTGGAAGCATTGAGTTTTCTTTTCTATTTAATTCATTTCCTGCTTGTAAGGAACTGAGATGCTTTTCACTTGAAGTAATTAGGACTAAGAGATGCTGCAAGGATTTTTCCCAGTATGTTCGTTCTCATTTGATTCTACTGAGTGAAAAACCAAAAGCAGCTTTTTGTTGTTGGTGTTCACCAACAGCATGTGAAGAGGGTTTTATTCACTCCTTACTTTCCATTTTCAAAATTGCTTAGTGGTGTTGAGCTCTATTTCATGGGCCCATGTTAACTGCCCACTAGGTATTCTTAGGTCTTTTGTTCTTAGATCTTTTGCCCATGTTTTAAATTAACTAGTTTTTTTTTTGTTTGTTTTCTTATTGAGCTTAGAGTTTTGTATTCTGAAGAGCACATGGAGGTGATTTTTCAGTTTTTTCTGGTTTGTCTTTTGACTTTCCATTCACATGTTACAGATTAAGTGTTCTTCTGGGTTTTTGTTGTTGCTAAATTGAGGTCTCATATAGGCCAGGCCTGTTTCAGACTCGCTGTGTAGCCAAGATGACCTTGAATTTCTGTCCTCTAACCTCAGTGCTGGAGAGGAAGCTGCACCGCTGGTGGTGATGCTGTGCGCTGAGAATTGGGCCCAGCTGCGTGCCAGCACCACAGTCTCCTTTGTCTCCTCCTGTCAGGGTTATTTGTGCCTTAGAAATCACAACTTACACTTTTATTCTTAACAAGAGAATCATGAAGTTTTTGTCTTGCACCTTGGAGTTTCATAGTCTCTGGTTTCACATTTAGTTGTTACCGGTTTACAGTTTTATTTTAGGGGCTGGAGAGATGGCTCAGTGGTTAAGAGCACTGAGGATTTAGGTGTCCACATGGTGGTTCATAGCTGCCTAGAATGCCTGTTCCAGGGGACTCACTGTCATCTTCTGGCCTCCTCGAGCACTGCGCACATGTGGTGCACGGACACAATGGAGTTAAAGAAAAACACTTATTTTAGATGTCAGGCCTGGGTTAGATCCCTTTGTTCAGCATCATTTGTTGTGAAGACAGTCCTCTCTTCATTGAATTTCTTTACTTTAGTTGAAAGTTGGCTGAGCGTAGATGTGAGAGTGGTGGGTAGTTTTTAGCATGGAAAGGACATAAACAAATTTCCACTTTTAAGATGACTTCGTGTGTTGTATAGAACTCTAGGGGGTTGAAGTAGCTTGAGGCTGGTGATAATGAAAATTGGAACTTATTTTTGTTAGCTGCTAATTGTGCCTTTATAATGAAACCTCGGAATGGCTCTTGTTGTGCTTGTTTTTAAATGCTATTTCATTTGGGGTATTTAGGCCTCCACCTTCCTTCCACCAACATTTTAGCCCTAGGTAAGAGAAAGAAGGTTAGTGTAGAGAGGGGCCGCTGACCCCTTTGCTTCTCCCACTGCTTACGGTCTGTGGGTCCTTTTGAGAATAGACGAGTCCTCTGTCAACAGCAGTCTCCTTCATCTATCTCCTCCAAGCTGCTGCGCCATGAAGCGTCTTTCTCCATTACACTATCTGTCCATCTCTGGTCTCTTCAAACTGCCACATTTTTCTTTCTAGGCTCTCCTATTTATATCCCTCAGAGTCCTAGACCATGCCCTTCTCTGTGCTGCACAAGGCAGGCCATTACTAGCTGTAGCAATTACTAGTTGTAGACGAACTAACATAACTGAGTTTTTAAAGAACCAAAACTTCCATTACAGGCTGAGTCAGGGAGACACTATTCACTGTCATCTTTGCATTGGTCAAAAAAGGCACAGTTTGACCATGTCATTCCATTGGTGGCATAAGAGGGGAATCTAGTTCAAGCTAGTCTGCCTTTGAATAGCTCTTCTTAACAGGGTTCTGCAAGATAATTCTGAATGCCCTCAAGCCTCTGTGTGTGCTGTGTGCGTAAAAGTGTAACTGATTGTTCTCTTAAGGGTACTAGCTTTGTGTTGTCTTGAAGAAAGTTGAGTGGAGATACTGAAAAATTTTTTTTCTAAATTATTTTTTTTTATGTGTATTGGTGTTTTGCTTGATGGGTGAGAGTGTCAGCTCTTGGAGTTACAGGCAGTTGTGAGCTGCCATGTGGGTGCTGGGAATTGAACCCAGGTCCTCTGGAAGACTAGTCGGTGCCCCTAACCGCTGAGCCATTCTCCAGCCCCCTCAAATCATTTCGATAGGCTTGTTTCTGTTCTGGAACTCTGTTTGAGAAAAGGTACCCTATTACCTTTTGGTTCTTGCTGGCAATCACTGGAGTAACGTAGCAGATAATAGTGGCTTATTTGTAGAGTTAGAGAAAAGGACAGGTTGGATGGAGGTAGAGTCAGGAATAACCTGTATGCTTCTTTTAGCATGCAACTTCGTAGTTGGCTAATAGTGAGTGCTACCATTTTCTAAATTGAGAAATAAGTGGGAACTAGACATTGTTATTGTGTGATGGGACAAGGCTTCTGATTCGTAACCGTACCCTGCATTTTATACATGTCAGTCATGAGTAGCTTGAGCTGTCCAGAAGATGTGACTCAAACATGAGAGATACTTCCACTGTGCCATGCAGGAGTCAGAAATAAAACATCCACAGTCTTTCTAAGGGGCCTAGAGTGGCAGTGGATCTGAAAGCAGGGATTGCCTGAGAGTACTGTTTGCAATGACAGAAAATGGTCACTGTGTGTGTTGACCTGTATGCATCCACTAGCGCCATTCAAGGTACAGCTAACTAAAACTTCAAACTCAAGAATTCTTTTATAGTAGGGAATATTTAGATACTTCAGAAGTGTTTATTCATACTTTGGCAAGGCACTTATCCATATTATTTCATTTGGTGTTTAATATGTGATTAATTTACTTTATAGCTAATAATTACTTGATATTGTTTCTCAGTAATACTTTTTTTTTTTTCTTTTTAGCTATTGGGAAATTTTCTTCAGTGGTATGGTATTTTTTCAAATAAGACTCTTCAGGAGCTGTCAATAGATGGCTTGTTAAACAGATACATTCTCATGGCTTTTCAGAATTCAGAGTATGGCGATGACAGCATCCGAAAAGCCCAAAATGTGAGTTGTATTAACACATACTATGGTTTAGAGCATGAACATCACAGCAAGTTCCGCTTCTTTGTCTGAGGAAGAATAGGAGGATTTTACAAAACTTTTTTGATAGTTGGAGTAGTAGTTAAACTGTGCCGATAGTTCCAAACATTACATCTTTTTAACTCAAGAAATAGACAAGATCTTGATCTTAACCAGGAGGCTAAGAAATGATACACAAAAAAATATATTTGTCTATAAATGTGGTTCTGTGAGTATTTTTATAGATATCAGTGTAAGCTTTATTTTAGGAGTAAATTTTCTTCATAGTTGTTTGTTTTGAGCAGTTCAGAATAATTACATTTTTTTCTCTCCTTAAATAATTTTAACTTGATATGGTATGGTACACACCTTTAACCCCAGCACACTGGAAGGCAGAGGCAGGCTGATCTTTGTGAGTTCAAGGCCACGCCTGGTCTGTAGAGAGAGTTCCAGAACAAACAAGAGTTCCAGGGCTACACAGAGGGGAAAAAAATAAAGAAAACAAACAAAAACCCAAAATCTGTCTCAAAAACAAAGTTTTAATATTGTTGGGCTTTCTACTTACAGTCAGGGGTTACACAGTTTGGTAGGTTTAAATATGTGTGTGTATATATATATATATATTTGTAGCAATAATTAACACTCATAGCAATCTTTAAATTAATATAAATTTTCTAGTAGCAGGGTTTTTGGAGTTTTGGATTGGGGGGGGCATTGTTTTTCAGAGACAGGGTTTCACCCTGTAATCCTGGATGTTTTGGATCGACTCTCTCTGTTGACCAGGCTGGCTTCAGACTCACAGAGATCCACCTGCCCCTGCCTCCTGAGTGCTGGGATTAAGGTGAGAATAACTCATGCCATGCCGGGGCAGTGGTTTTTGTTTTTTTAACTTCAGAATCTCATCAGACTAAATCTTTAACATTACCTCACTGCCTCAATGTATTTGTGAATATTTCCTACAGACCTGAGTGTTGTTCCACATGACCAGAGCAGAGCCATTAGGGTCAGGGCATTCACACTGAGGCTGTGCTTTTGCCTAATCCTTAGCAGCCCATTCCAGTGTGCATTTTCACTTAGATTAAGCAGTCTTCACTTGAAGAAGAAACGCCTAGCTTATTTAATGAACAAGTCTCTTTAATATAGAAGAGTGCTTCATTCTGTCTTGACCTTTACAGCTTTTACACCTTTGAAGGTGACAGGCCAGTTATTTTGTAAAGTGCTCTTGCTGGGGTTTGTCTAAGATCTCCATTAGATTTAAGTTCTGCATATTTGGCAGAGATGGTTTCATATTCCCTGAGTGTGGTTACCCCTTAGATGTAGACCTCTGGAGCTCTATAGCATGTCCCTCTTGAAGGGAGTGTTTTCTTTCTTGAATGAGATCTTTTCGTTCATTTTATGGCTGCTGTGTCCCTGGGATATGCCATTCCTTTAGTAACCCCTGGTTCTTGTAATGGTGAGTCTTCTTTACCTGTCTGAATAATGACTGACCAAAGTAGACTCTCTACTACGTCTTAAGCCTTGACACTAAGGCCGTAAGGTCACAGTTCTCTGTTTACTGGGTTAAGGCTCTTGCTGTGTGCTGGATCTTTGGGCTACCTGGATTCCTACAGCCAACATTGATGCCACTCATTAAAATATTCAGTGTTTTTATGAGGGGAACTTGGTATGGTTGAATCACTTTGGATAACTAAAAAAAAATGGGCAACCAGTTAGCAATTTTATGACTATTTAAATTTTATGTCTAATGACTGCTCTGGTCGTGTGGAGCAGCACTCAGTCTACAGGAAATACACTCGAATACTTGGCATATTATCTTGTTTTGAATGACTGACTGATTGTAAAAACTCAGACATATTGGTATAGTTAATTTAAAAAGTCAGGTTTTTAAAAATATACCTTATATAGTAGTAAATCAGAACCATCATGTAGCTCTAGTTTTTTGACATTTTCATTATGTTTTAACTTATTTTATTTGCATCTTTTACATAGGTAATCAACTGTTTCCCCAAACAGTGGTTTATAAATCTGAAAGGCGAAAGAACTATTTCTCAGTTAGAAAATTTTTGCCGATATCTTGTACATTTAGCAGATACAATTTACAGGAATAGTATTGGGTGCTCTGATGTGGAAAAAAGAAATGCAAGGTAATTTGTTTTTTTTCTTGTGATTAATGAACTGATAATCTAGAGTTTCTTTAGTTGTCAGATATAATATTAAACTAAAAATGGAGTAATTTTAACTTGTTTGTTTCTTGATTTTTTTGTTTAAACAATTACATTGTATTTGTGTATATAAGATATACTCTGTACTCTGATTATATTTTCTTATACTGTACATTTATTCAGTGCTATAAGACTTCCAAAATATACATTTTTTGAGTTTTCCCTTTTGGGGGGATACATTAAGTTTGGAAGGTTTTAGAGAAAGATTTGTAGTAAGGAGTAAGGACCATGCCCTGTTGCAGTAAATAAAGTTGTATTTTTGTCTCATGTGAAGAATTGAATAGATTCAGAGTTTTAGGATGTAGTGATCTTTGGCATTTGAAATTTCCTTATGTAGATGTAAAGCCTGCAAAGAATGGCCACTGAAATGGAAACTTGTGTTAAAGTTGAATCTGTTATAATAGAGCCTTCACTCCCAATCTTGATCCATGCTCTGGACTAAAGGCCATTTCTTTAGGGAATAGCTTATATCTGATTTTCATGAAAAATTCCTAGGAAGGAGCTGGATAAAAGTGTGTAATCTCAGCTCATTAGGAGGCTGAGATAGACTGTTAAGTTCAAAGCCTGTGTGGTCCTCAGAATGAGCTCAGCAACAGCCTGGGTGCATTGTAAACCTTGGTTTACAAATAGAAACAGTATAGGGGAGCTTGGTAGACATGGGTTATTTTCCCTGTATGTGTAACCCTGGAGGGGGCTCCTGTTTTCCCTTATTAAATAATAATCCTGGAGTGACACTCAGAGATGTGAAATTACTTAACTTTTTAAGAAATCTGATGTTACTATCTCAGAGTTTCTTCAAAATAAGGTAGAGTGACTTAGGGCAAGGCTGAGAAGGAAAGTAAAATTAGGCTTTATTGAATGAATTTTAAAGGAACTGAAGTTTGGCCCTACATGGGTTGATGATGAAACCAAATAGAGTGTTCTGTTTACGTTGTACTCCAGAGGAGCTGGGACTGTTGTTGGGAAGGAAAGAGAGAGAGAACTTCAAATGGGTTTGAAAATCATACTGCTTTTCTTTGTAGATATTGTTCAGTATTATTTATCTAAATGAAAATGTTTTCTTTCTGTTTAGAAATGATTTACTGTTGGACAAATAACAGATTAAGATTTTCCCATGTATTTTCTGAGAGTGGTTACATACCTGCCATGGTGCATGTGTGGAGGGCAGGGGGCGCTTCCAGGATCTGGAG
Organism: Pachyuromys duprasi; assembly: GCA_028658305.1. Taxonomy (NCBI): domain Eukaryota; kingdom Metazoa; phylum Chordata; class Mammalia; order Rodentia; family Muridae; genus Pachyuromys; species Pachyuromys duprasi. Next base: position 101,308,897 of record CM053753.1, on the reverse strand, counting down.
CTCTCCTTCCACCATATGGTATGTGGAGACTGACTCCGCAGTAGGTTTGGTGGCAAGCATTTTTAAACAGTGAGCCCTCTTGCCAACCCTGGTTTAAAACATGCTGTAGCTTGCATGTTTTATTCTCTGTATTTAAAAAATATGTGTTGGGAAAAGTTGTTTTACAGATTCTCTAAGGTAGTTGTAAAATCAAGAACAAATTATATCTCAATATAATATTGCATTTTTTTTTCTCTTTTAGGGAAAACATAAAACAGATAGTAAAACTTCTTGCAAGTGTTCGGGCTTTGGATCATGCTGTGTCTGTTGCAAGTGATCATAATGTGAAAGAACTTAAGTCTCTGATTGAAGGAAAATAGATCTATGAGACCAAAAAGTGTTTGCTTTGCTACCATTCCCAGTGTGTAAATTTTGTATATATGTAAAGTTTCTTAAACTGTAAGATACTGATTATTGTTTTAATACAAAAACATTATATTAATACTGTGTCCTTAAATGTGATTTCTTCAGAATGAAAGGAATTCATATTGTTTCTAGAAGTCTATGAATGTTTTCCTTACTGCCTGTCATATTTTGTTTATGGAAGTATTTTGTATGGTCATTAAATTAACTTCATTTAAGTGTCCTCTGTAAATGATGTGTTCAGTGTAAATTGTGTAATTATGCATATATATGTGTGTATATTTGTACTACCATGGATTTTCATGCTGGGAAATTTTGGTGTTTTTCTACAGAGGAAGCTTGTTAACAGCAGAAAATTACCCAGTAGCAATTGTCATAGTGAGATGCTGCACGCTGCAGCAGAAGGGCTGGCAGGGGGTGGACCTTCACCCCAGCTTAGCCGGCGGTGCTGTCCCGTAGCTGTGCTGCCTTAAAATGAGAGCTGAGTCACAGACGTTGTCATTGTGTGAGTGCGGAGCTTCTGGGAGAATCCGCCTTGGGGGCAAATGTGGGTTTAATATGAGCTCTAAGTAATATATGAACAGAGTTTTGGGGTGGGATGTCACTTTAGTTCTTGACAATAAGCCCACAAATTAACTGCATGGTTTGGCTGACTGTCTTCTCTCATTCATGGTTTTATCCCTTGCTCAGCTTTTACGCGCATTTCTATAGTCTATCGTTTTTAAATCCCACACATGTGAGTTACATATGCAATAAAGAACATGCCTTGCTGATTAGATGCCCCAGGCAGTTTACTGTCCGTGGTCTTCTGTAATATTTATACCACATTGTAAATACTCAGAGAAACTTGTTTTAAAGTTAATGCTTTCTGATTCTGTGGTTTTTCAGAAGAGGAACTTTTTGGAAATTAAGGACTATCATTTGATATATATATATGGTATTAAGCTTTAGCCAAGCATTAAATTAATTTTAAAATACTTCTTTGTTGTATTTTGCTGCTGACTTAAGTTTAGAAAAGTCTTTCAGGTGATTCATATGTGAGGCTGTGGACAGGCCAGTGTGTGCTTGCTTAGGACAGTCTCCTGCCCTCCATCAGTTTTGTATGTGTTCAGGAGCATGTCTCATTTCCACACACTCACTCTGGATAAGGTTTTTGTTGCTGTTATCTCTTCAAAGGCTCCTAAACTTCAGAACACTCATTCTCAACATCAGTGGATTAAAACAAACACACACACACACTGTATATAAATTGTTTCCAAGCCTATCACATAAATCACTCTTCTTATGTTTTCAGTAACTCTTAGAATAAGCTCAGACTTTCTATGCTAACTTTTAGGAACAGGCTTTAACACTATCTTAGGATTCTGATGCAAGGTGAATGTAGCACAGAACCGCATTTAAAAAGTGGTCTTTGTATCTAAACCAGAAGTTTTGCACTCCTAAGTGATTAAAGAACACTAAAAATGGATTTCTCCAGTTGCCATTATAGTGCCACATACTAGCTGAGTGTCAGTTACTCTTTTGAATGCTTAAGGCCAGGAATTGGAAAGTATCACCAGAGCCATGTCTCAGCTCAACTCAAAGTTTCTAATGGCTTCTGATACTTCTGGGCTTGTCATAATTTTTCAGGCTGCCATTTGTCACATCATTTTATGAGTATCTGGTTCACCTCTGCCTCCTTTGTAAGGGTCCCTGTGGTTTCATCTAGGTCTTTTGTATAACCACAAAAATCTACTGGATATTGGAAACTTTCTCAGACTTCTTCGTCCAATCATCTACCATCTACTGGACATGAGTATTAGGGCATACGTACTGTGACAGGCTTTTGTCCCAAACCTCAGCATTGCTCAGTTTCAAAGTCAAGATAGCATTGGCTTTTTTGCACAGCTTCGAATAATGTCTATACCACTTAAGTATTTGGAGTTAGCCTACCATAAAAATACTAGTTCACTTAAAAAAAAAATGTATGCAGCTGTTTTGAAATGCTGTAACAAAGAAATAAGGAAAGGGACAATAAAGAATGTTTAAAGGCCGCTAGTATGTTTTTCAAATCCTGGGCTTACTTTATAATCAAAAGTTATTTTTTAAAAGATTTGGGGCTCGTGGGGAGGTGGCTCAAGAGCATTGCTCTCTCCCAAAGGTCCTGAGTTCAATTTCCAGCAACTAAATGGTGGCTCACAACCATCTGGTGCCTTCTTCTGACTTGGAAAAGCTAAGATCTAACACTGGGAATGAATCCTGCTGCTTTCCAGTTTAATTTGAAGAAAAACTGTACCTCCACTTCCTCAGTTCAGAATAAGGCTTGCTTTATAAAGAGCCTAGTGACATTCCCACTTTGAGAAAGGGTTATGGTGTAGCCTCACAGAGATTCTTATATGAAAAGAATAATGATGGGATAAGCCAGTTTGAGTACAGCTCCAATACATATTTCAGGTGTCATAAAAAGGTTATGTCTTTCAGGCTGGGGATGCCCTCAGTGTGTAGAAGGCCTGCCTGGTATGCATGACGAGGTCCAGTCCCTGTCACATAAACCAAGCATGGTGGCACTCCAGCCTAAAGTTACCTACAAGGTACTGACTGCAGTTCATTAGCCACCTCTCCTGGACCCTTTTTTCTGTTGGTGCATATCACAAATAGGCACTACACTGAAGTCCCGTTAGCACCCACTCTTAGTTGTTTTTTTTTCCCCCTAAAGGACTGTCCCCAACTGAAGTGGACACTTCTTGGAAGAAAAATGACAACAGTCCACTCAAGTATTTTAATTATTTTAAGTTTGTGGATACTGTAACCACAACAAATAGGTGTTCTAAGGAAACTAAGTGAAAAGAGCTCAGCACTGAACCCAAATGTATTTCTCCTTGATGAGAGGCAGCTTCTCTTCCTGTTTAGTTTACTTATTAATATTTTGAAACCAGGGTGGATTTGTCTTCTCTAAAATAGAGACATGTTGAGTCACATGACAAAGCCTGTTAGAGGATATGATTTTGTGATAACATGTTTAGATTGCGCTTTTAGGGAGAAAGTAAAAAGGGGAAGTGGCTAGGAAAAAGGCAAGTGGAAACACGAGTGCTGGGTTCTTGAGATTTTCAATTCCTCTTTAAACCCCTATTGACTACAGTTTGTTCCCACTTTTGTCTCTTAAGTAGAAGCAGAAAAATTCTGCTGGACATTATAGGCATGATGTGTCGAGAGAAAAGGATAATATGGAACGGTATGATGACTTTATAAATTGGTACATCACTAAGTGACAGCCATGTTTTGCTTAACTGCCTTGAGCTCCTGGTCCTGATTCCCCCACCCTCCACTGCATTCAGTTGAGCTCTCAACAGCCCCTGGAGCTCTAAGAACGCACTAGAACTGTCAGCTAACAGTCTCCTGCTCCCTCTCTGACGCCAGACACCATGGACAGCTCTTCAGGCGCTACTGTGCCCAGGCGGGGTGTAGACAGTCCCCGGCCTTCCCCTTGCCGGTCGCGTCCGCGGAGGCGGCAGGGGGTGGTCCCGATGCCTGACTCACGCACGAATCAACACGGGGGGCCCCGGAGTTTTTTCCTGCAGTCCCTCCCTATCGGCCGCAGGAAGGGCTGAGTTAGAGGACTCCACGCGAGGAGGCCGGACCCTCCTCCCTCGGCTGGCTTCCCTGGCAGTGCGACCCATCCGCTCCGTGGGTGACTGAGGATTCTCGGACGCGGGTCGCAGCGTGGCCACAAGACCCAAGTAACTCCCAAGCGCCTGGCCGGGCCGCCCGGCCCCGCGTGGGCGGAAACAGCTCCGCCCCTCCGCCCCAAGGGGCGGGTCTTCCGCCCCCCCCCCCCCCCGGCCTCGACGCAATGCGGAAGAGCTTGGCCTGCTGGAGCGGAAGTGACGCTTCCGGAGGCTGTAGCGGCGGCTGCGGCTGCGGGAGGAGGAGGAGGAGCCGGAGGAAGAGGTGAGGCAGCGGGCGGGGGGCGGGGAGCGGCTGCGGCTAGACCCAGCGGCAGCCGGCCGGGCGGGCGGACGCCTCTTGAGCGGTGGCTGCTGTCGTAGCCGGGTCGCGAGCGGTGAGAGTCGGCTGCGGGCCGAGGGCGGCGGGTTGTGAGGAGACCGCGGGGCGGCGGGGGGGCTGTGGTGACAGCGGCTGTCAACCTGCGGGCGGGAAAGAAGCCAGCCAGCACTGGCTCCGGGGCAGCCCTTGAGGCGTATAATGGAGGCGCTGGGCTGCTCGGTGCCTCCGTTTCCCCGACTACCCGGTTACTCCTTGAATCGAGTGGGATCCCTTCGTCACCGTGAGCTTCGTGACTGAGGCGGCGGTCACCTGTGTGGCTTCCCCTGCCCTTCGCCGCCGCCCTGGAGAGTCCGCGGTGTGATAATCCCTTCCCTCCTCCGGCCCCCTCCTGAGCGTTGAACCTGTCTGGTTAACCTTCGCTCCCATCTCCTTGCCGTTTCCGCCTAGGATCAGCTTGAAGTTTCCCCATCAGTTCTTTTCCAATAGTGACAAACCGTGAAGCAGGAAGCTGATAAACAACCCCAACTGAAAATACGCTCCAGATTTTTTCCTGTGGGTAAACAGAAATTAAATGGGAAATTCACCTTACCCAAACAAGGACCAGCAGTGCTAAAAGCCTGCCTTGCCTTGCCCTATCTTGAGAATTGGAAGCGTTTTTTGGTTTTTTGTTTGGTTGATTGGTTGGTTTTGTTTTGTTGTTTTTTTCCTTTGGCAAAAATTTGATGACGCCTTATCTTTTGGAATAAATCGTTCACCCCTGAGCTCTTTAATTTCACCCCCACCCCCTCAAACTTGGCAGGGAGGGACCTCTGGATGCCTAGCAGTCCTTGCAGCTGAAGGAAACCTCAGGTCCATTGGCTTGGTTTTCACAGGGCTGCCTCTGAAGAAAGAAGAATGGCGTTCAGCAAAGGATTTCGAATCTACCACAAATTGGATCCCCCACCGTTCAGTCTCATAGTGGAAACTAGACACAAGGAAGAATGTCTCATGTTTGAATCTGGGGCTGTGGCTGTGCTCTGTAAGTCACATGTTTTAACCTGGCGGGTTGTGATCTCTGCTTTGGTTGAAACTCTCAACAATTTATAAAAAAGAATTCCTAAAAGCCTTCTTACTGAATTTTATCTGATGGATTTATGCTTTGACTTAATTTGTTTTTTTTGTTTTGTTTTGTTTTTTTGTTTTTTTTTTTTTTGCATGGGGGCATTGGTGGTGAAGGGAGGTTCAGATTTTGCTGATAAGATTTTGTTTTCCTTCTGTTCTGTCTCTAGAAGTTTATCTTTTTTCTCTTATCATTATCTTAATGTCTTACCACATTAACCCAATAAGACAGCTTGCTTTACATCTTGTGTAATAAACAGAATTTTGTAGGCCACATCTAATATAAAGTGATGATATCTGTTTTAGGTTTGTGTGTGAATTACATCAAACCCTTAATTAATATTTCGGTGTGCTATGTACACATGCATGATATTGGTTAGTCAAATTCAGGGCTTCAGTCATGCTAGGCAAGTGCTATACTATCTACCTCTCCAGTCTAAGCTTTTGTATTTTTAGGAAGAACTGCTAACAGCTTCTGAAAACTTCATGTGAGATATGTGATTGATATCATATTATTTAAAAATGACTTTGAGTTAGAAGAAAAGGACCACTTATTTTACCACAAGAAAAATAGTAAAGTTTGGATTAATTTGTGGCAGATGGATAAAATAAAGTCTGATTAACATTATGCTTCATTCTTTTTTTTTTTTAACACATTTGGTCATTTATTTGTGTGTATGGAGGTCAGAAGACAGCTTATGGGAGTAGGTTCTTTCCTTCTATTATATGGACTCCAGGCATAGAACTCAGGTCTTCGGGCTAGGTGGCAAATGCTTTTTATCTGTTGAGACATCAAATGTAGCCCGTGATTCGTTTTTAATATAAGACTGAGGCAGATAACCCCAGATTGGAATTGTCTCAAGTGTGATTTTTCTAAAACAAAATTCTAGTATTAACAACTTGTTCTTTACCGTTATGTTTTTAACATTTTTGTTATAGCCAGAGCCTTTATGATACAGTCAAAGCCATTGAATTCCAGATCCCCCTATCTCCCTATCCTGGGTGCTGGGATACAGGTGTGCCCTACTGTGCCAGGTTTATGCAGTGCTGAGGACTGGTCAGGGTTTCATGCATGCTAGGCAAGCATTCTGCCAACTGAGTTCCGTCACTTACCCTCCTTATTATATTTGCTTAGATGGTTTATTGATGATATTTTTTCTAAACTAAAATTTCTGTTTGTACTGGGGACATGCTCAGCTGGTAAATGTTTACCATGTAAGCACAAGGACCTGAGTTTGATCCCCAACATCCTTATAAAAGCCAGGCATGGTATTACATGCTTGTAATCCCAGTACTGGGGAAGCAGAGACAGGAAGCTCTCTGGGGCTTATTGTTCTGCTATTCTAGTCAAGATTTTAGGCTCTGGGCTTGGCAAAAGAGTCTGTCTCAAAATAGTACGGAGAACAATAAAGGAAGATACCTCATATCAACCTCCGGCCTCAATGTACACGCACATATACAAATACACATATATACACACAATAATGTTTGAATGGCATATCTATTAGTATAAGCCTTAAATATTTTAAATATCACTCTTTCTTTAGACTCACTAAGAACATAAGATGCAAACCTATGCATATATGATTTTTTTTATTGCTTCAAATGTAAACTGACTAAAATAGTAACATTTTATCTTATGGGACATAATGAACAACTCTTAAGCAACAATCAGTATATGATACATATTTTTGGTGTTTACAGTAACATGGTTTAAAGGGAGAGACAAGGGGCTAGATACATTCCAAGAAAAAGGTTTAAGTTATATTCAGTATGTATTTCATTGTTCCAAATTTTTTTATGTTTTAATAAAATAAAAAATGCCATGCTCCAGTATTAGTCTACATAGCATATATTTTCATGTTGTAGATGTTCTTATCCTAGTGAATATTGAAATAAGAACATGAGATTGGAGGGGTTTGGTTAGTATTGTAGAATGTTTTTCATCTGCTTGTGTTTTGGTTGATATCTGATTTATTAATGTTGTCTAAACTCCAGTATATTTTTAAATTGTGGTTACTCACAATTACAATGGGAAGTCACTGTGGTGCTTACAAATTATGGATTCACCTGTAGTTTTCAGATTTATTGCTGTATGTTAAGGTTAGAAAACCTAAGAATAATCATACTTCTAAAAACTCTGGTAGTTATCTTTTATGCTACATAATGGTTTTTAAAAGGCTCCAAAACATGTATTTGGGGCATTAATTATGAAGTAGAATATTATTATAATATTATCTTAACAATATGTATTTATTTTCGATTCTGGGAATTGGACCTAGGCACTGCATGTTAAGCAGGCATCTACCACCAGGTTACATCACTAGCTTAATTGTTTCTTAATTTTGTTTGTCTCCATTGGACTTAAGCTGTGTAAGCTCAGAGGACACATAAGTTTGAATACTGCTCCTCTCTGTAAAATTAACATAAATGGATACATAGTCTCTTGCATGTGTTATCTTTTCTATAAGCTCTGTAGCAACACTTAAATATATTTTGATTTGACTTTTTAATTGATACATAAAAACTACACGTGTAACAGCTTCATATAATGTTTCAACACATTTATACATTATATAATGTTGAAATGGGGTTGGACATTTGCCATTTATGGTGAAAACATGCAAAACCTTTTATTCTACTTTCTTGGAATATACAGAACAGTGTTACCTATAGGTATCTTACTGTGCAGTAGTAAAATATTAATCTTTAAGAGCCAACTTTTTAGGTAAATTGACTTATAAAATTAGTCAGGTGCTAGTGTTGTATTGTGTATCTATAACCCTAGCACTCAGGAGGCAAAAGCAAAAAGATCAGATATTTGAAGCTGTCCTGGACTACATAGCGATAGCCTGTCACACACACACACAAACTAATTTGACATTTGGTTTAGAGTGATACCAAGATAGATGTTGTCCTGTATAACAAAACGATCTGGAGATTTTGAATGCTGGCTGTATTCAGGGACTGTCTAGAAGATCTGAGTATGTCCCCCCACCCTCATTGTTCCCAACCAGTGAACGTCAGGGTATCCTGCCTGTCAATCTGCAGGAAATGGTCTCTGGCTATTTTTTCATTCTGTCAAAGTGTGGCACTGTCTTCTTAAGATACAATTCAAACTCTACAGTTGTCTGTTTTTCAAGGTCTTCTGTAATCTCTTACTCTGTTCTTTCTGCTCAGTGGTGATCTCCTTTGAACACTGGTGTCTTTCCAGTGTTTTCCCAAAGTACTAGGAATTGATCAGTCTTCATTATGTTCTTATTAAATTTGTAATGACTTAATCAGTCATTAATGTTTTGGGCTGTTTGTTGTTTTAGGTTTTTTCTGACAGTGTCTCTTATAGCTTAGCCTAATCTCAGACTTGCAGTGTAGCTGAAGACGACCTTAACCCCATGATCCTCCTAAGTCCTAAGCCAGTGTATTCTAGTCTGAGACAGTGGTTTTCTGTGCCCAGGCTGCACAACATAACCATCTGGGAAGACGTCACAAATACTGGTCCCTGAGCTCCTGCTCTTCAAAGATTCGCATAGTTACATCAGAATGATCATTTCTAAGCAAAACTTACACGTGCCCTGCTATGATTGATTTATCAGATCACTTTCTTAGCCTATAGGTTTTATATAAAATAACCATGTTTTCGGAATTTTAATGCTGTGATTGTGGAGTAATCTTTTTTTTTGAAGTCCTTGGGCTGAACCAAAAGATAATTCTCCCATGACTTCTTAAGTACAGTGCTTTTATATATACTACATGGAACTGTATATATGGTTTTTTAAGGTTTGTATCTCTAATGCTTAGAACAATATTATACTCACTACTGAAAACACATAGTTATTAAGTGATTGACATTATGGGAAAGACTAATCTACCTTAGAAAGTTGGTAGACTCAAAATTGGCTGTTTGAAATATAGTATTTTGGGCTGTTGAGATGGCCCAGTGGATAAAGTGTTTTCTGAGCAACCACAGGACTTAAGTTTAGATTCCAACACCCACTTAAAATTCAGGCTGGATATGAGGTGAAGAGAGGCAGATCACAGGGACTAACTGGTCAGGTGGCCAACTGAAAACAACGAGCTCTAGGCTCTAAGAGACGCTATCTCAGAAAGTACGGTGGGGAACGATAGAGGAACATACCTGACACATCAACCTCTGACTTTCATATGCTCATATACAGGCAAGTTCACATGCACACACACAGACATGCATGCATACACGCACATGGATGTTTAGTATGGAATTTTTGGCACTGATGGGAATTGAACCTAGGGTTCACACATTTTAGGCCAACACTCTGCTACTGAATTAAGTGATATTCCTTGCCCAATTTAATTTTTAGGGGGACACAATGACTTGTATGGTTTTACGGAGTACAGTGTGTATTTCTATATACACATACAGTGAGTTATGATCAAATCAAAGTAATTCAGTATAGTCGTGGCCTCAAACATTTATTGTTTTTGAGCCATTCAAAATCCTCTCATAATCATTTTAAAATATACATTATTATTGGCTATAGTTAACCTGACATGTAAATAGAGCAGCAGAACACATTCTTCCTAAGAACTAACTCTTTATCCACAGTTGAACTCTCTCCAAGTCCCATCCTGCACCACTCCCAACTGTCATCCCAGACTGTGCTTCTGTGACACTGGCTTCTCTTAGAGTCCACGAATGAATGAGATCATGCCATCCAGTGTTTGCTGTGTTTTCTTGCCTATTCCCTTCACGTTGTGTTCTCCAGGCCCTTCCACGCTGTGAAGATAACAGCACCTATTTGTGGCAAACAGCATTCCATTGTGTATACGTGCACATACCACAGACTGCCTGTTGTTATTTTCTGTGAAATTTACTTTTTGATTTTTAGAGAATTGCACTAGGTGTGATTGTAAATGCCTATGGTTTCTGCCTACTTGAAAGGTTAAGCTGGTAAGATCTCTTGAGCTGGGGGTTGGAGAGAAGCTTGGAGCAAACAAAGAGACTTGTCTGTGGGCATCCACACACTGCTTAAAAATGTTTATGTATGATGAGTATTGTTCATTCTGGAAATTGTTAACACTTTTTAAATTGCTGTTCTTTAAATAGAAAATAATTTCATTATTGATTTATTTTTATATTTTGAAAAATCTCCTGAAGTGTTCTTATCCTTAGATAACAATTTATATATTTTTGGAAGTATACCCATTTTTGGAAATTGTTAATCCAGAAAATGTTGTTTACACTGAAATTTGTTGATTGTGGAGCACTGCTTCAGTGTTTCAGCTAGACTAAAATTGTTCTGCCTTGGACAAGTGTTAAGTAGCAGAGTGCTGGTTGGTCTGTTAGAACAGTATACCTTTTTTCCTGTAAATGAAATTATTAAGAGAAAAAAGACTTGATGCTCTTTATGTGCTTCAATGTTTTTATGCACATGTACACACGCACACAGACCTTCATAGGAGGACAAGCTGTCAGATGAGCATGCCTTAAGTTTACAGTCATGTGGTTTACAGCCTGTCTCATGCTTCAGGAAGTAAAAAACCCACTTCATAACTGTGTCTTGAACACAATATGAAATAACGAAGTCACATGTGGGAGTTGGAGAATGACTCTGAGAAGAGTTGTTAAGTTTAAAAGAAGGGTTGAGATATGGGGGGAGGGGGTTGCTCAGTGAATAGAACACTTACCTAGTGCATGTGAAGTTTTGACTTTTAATTTCCAACAGTGTGAAAACAAACAAAAAATATTGCAAGCAAGCAAAACCCGAAAGATAGGTTTGCAAGCTGGTGATAGAAAAAAAAATTGTTTTTTGAGACAGGGTTTCTCTGTGTAGCCTTCACTGTCCTGGGATTGCTTTGTAGACCAGGCTGGCCTCAAACTCACCTGCCTTTGCCTCTCTGAGTGCTGGGATTATAGGCACATGCCACCTCACCTAGCAGATATAAAGTCTTAAGATGGTTATGCTAACTCTTAAATTCTTTGCTCCTTTTGATATCACATTGTAGTATAATGGTAAAAGTAAGTTGCTTTTTATCTTTCCAATGATTATTTTCAGCCTTTTTTTTTCTTTTTTATTTATTACAATTCACTTTTTATCCGAGCTGTTGCCCCCTTCCTTAATCCCCCCCAATTCCACCCTTCCTCTTTCTTCTTTTACCATTCCCCTCCCCAAGTCCCTTGGTAGGGGAGGTTCTTCCCCCCTTCTATCTGACCTTAGCCCATCAGGTCTCATCAGGACTATAGGTGCATTGTCTTCCTCTGTGGCCTGGTAAGGCTGCCCCCAACTCAGGGAGGTGATTAAAGAGCCAGCCACTGAATTCATATCAGAGATAGCCTCTGTTCCCCTTACTAGGGAACCCACTTGGAGATTGAGGTGAAACATATTAAAATCTGTACACCTAAAGAGACTAAGATAGAAGGAGGACCCTGGGGAAGATGCTCAATCCTCATTCAGAAAGGCAAAGGAGAGAAGATATCAGAAGAGGGAGAAAACAGGGAACTGGACAGAGGGCCTCTGAAAGACTCTACCCAGCAGGGTATCAAAGCAGATGCTGAGACTCATAGTCAAACTTTGGGCAGAGTGCAGGTAATCTTATGAAAGAAGGAGGGATAGAATGACCTGGAGGGGACAGGAGCGTCACAAGGAAAGCAGAAGAATCAGAAAAATCAGGGCCCAGAGGTCTTTTCTGAGACTGATACTCCAACCAAGGACCATGCATGGAGAGGATGTTTTCAGCCTTTTAAAATAGCATCATTTGAGTAATTTCCATGTTCAAGCCATGTACTTAATAGATCACAAACAATAACACTTAATTCTGGAGCTGGCTTTACTCCAAGATATTCAACTGAGTTTTCTTTCTACTTAATTCTTCATATTATAGAAATGTGAGTCATACTATTCCAAACCAATAGTATTCTGGAAATCTTCACAGAATGTAAGCTGTCTTGCCTCTAAGAAACTGTACAGTCTCAGGAAAAATAATATTGCAAAAATTAGTTTAATTACTAGAAGCTTAGTCTGCCATCAGAATACTGAGAGATCTGTAAACTTGGTTGTTATGTGATGTCTTTAGGTCCCATTGCATTTCAGAAACCCTGTACCCCATAATCATACAAGTCTGCTTAATAAGGAGACTCAGGCAGTTTGACTCTGTTCTAGAAAAGAGTCTCATTCTAGCCTCAGTTAATCTGGAACTTTTTGTATCTCTGACTGGCCTCAAGCTCACAGCAAATCCTCCTGCCTCAGCCCCTGCTGCGATTATAGCTAAACAATAACTATTTAAATGTCAACAATTTTATATGCTGTTCAAATAAAATAATGAAAAAAGTTTAAAAAAAACCTCAGTTGTTTATTACTTAAACTTGGTGAGCTCTAAACAGCTTTCACACCTTGGAAGCAGTTGACAGCTGCCATTCTCGTTTCCTTTTTAACACAGGAACTACTAGAAACCTAGCTTCACGAAGACAGGGATGATAGAATAGATACACTGCAGCATATGTTGAGCTCCGAACCAATTCAGGGTAATAGTTTACCTGGTGTCCAACATATGTTGAAACCCTAGGTGTTTTCTTCAATTTAATTTATCATTGCGTCTCCCAGTCAGCTGAAGTGCCTTGAAGCATCTCTTCATGCAGTTCTGGAACTGTGGCAGCCACATGCTTTGTTCCTTTCAATTCTGTGAGTTGTGTTTTATCCATGTTTGCCAGATGTGCAAAGTGCAACTTTAGAATATTAAATCTCCCAGTAACAACCCTTCCATGTGATTGTTTCTGCTTTTGAGGGGTGATGGCTCTTAGTTTTCTGAGTAGGCAATGAGGAACAAAAAGGCCAGGGGCGGAAGAGAGGCAAGGGACTCCAAGGTTAGGAGCACTGGCTGCTCTTCCAGAAAACCTAGCTTCAGTACCCAACACCTACATTACAGCTTACAACCATGTGTGACAACAGTTCCAGGGGATCCAACACCCTTTTCTATCCCCCACAGGCTTCAGGCATACCCACAGGTTATAGAATATATGCAGGTACAACACTCAAACACATAAAAATAAACTTTAAAAATTATAAGCAGGTGGTATTGAATAAAGAAAGGCAAACGCATACAAAAAGTTCTCAGTTAAAAGTAAAGATGGCAGAATTTCAAGTGAAAAAATTAATGAATTTGTATTTCTTGCCTGTAAACTATTACTGTTAGTATATAGAATTATGTTTGGGTTTTAAAGTACGTCCATTAAGAACACAACTGTTTTGCTGGGCCAAATTGAATGTCAGCTTGTCGAATTTTGGATGCTAGGTATAGTAAGTAGCAATGAGAAGCAGTGCTTTTTTTAAATTGCCAAATGCAACATGGCTGCACTTTAGAGAAGTGAGGGAAGAAGTGACCTTAGAGTTGACTTATTAAGAATAAAATGAAATTTAGACTTATTAATATTGTTTATGTTAAGATCGTGAAGTTTATTTTTTTATAAAAAATGAATGTACATATTTAATATAAGCAGTAGTTTTAACATCAACTTAAAAAAAATTAGCCCAGGTCCTCAAGTCTGAACCAGTAGCAGGAATAGGAAACAACACCCTTCACAATAGCCACTAATAGCATAAAGTACCTTGGGGTGACTCTAACCAAGCAAGTGAAAGACCTGTATGAAAAAAACTTCAAGTCTCTGAAGAAAGAAATTGAAGAAGATATCAGAAGATGGAAAGACCTCCCCTGCTCATGGATTGGTAGGATTAACATAGTGAAAATGGCCATAGTGCCAAAAGCAATCTACAGGTTCAATGCAATTCCCATCAAAATATCTACACAATTCTTCACAGACCTTGAAAGAAAAATTCTCAACTTCATATGGAGAAATAAAAAACCCAGAATCTCCAAAACGATCCTGTACAACAACAGATCATCTGAAGGTATCTCCATCCCTGACCTCAAGCTGTACTACAGAGCAAAAGTAATAAAAACTGCATGGTATTGACATAGAAACAGAATTGTGGATCAATGGAACCCAATAGAAGACCCAGAAATGAACCCATATACCTGTGGAAACTTGATTTTTGACAAAGAATCCAAAACCATTCAGTGGAAAAAAGACAACATCTTCAACAAATGGTGCTGGTCCAACTGGATATCTGTATGCAGAAAAATAAAAATAGATCCATATTTATCACCTTGCACAAAGCTAAA
>CM053753.1:101281182-101293760 GCA_028658305.1 Pachyuromys duprasi | reverse complement strand
AAATTTGCAGGCAAATGGTGGGACCTGGAAACGATCATCCTGAGTGAGGTATCCCAAAAGCAGAAAGACGCACATGGTATATACTCACTTATAGACCTATAAGATAGGATAAACATACTGAAATCTATACACCTAAAAATGATAAACAAGAAAGAGGACCTGGGGTAAGAGGATTAATCCTCACTTAGAAAGTCAAATTGGATGGACATTGGATGTAGGAGAAAACAAGTAACAGGACAGGAGCCTACCACAGAGGGCCTCGGAAAGACTATACCTCGCAGGGTATCAAAGCAAATATTAAGAAACATAACCAACCCTTTGGCAGCGTGCAGGGAATCATATGGAAGAGAGGGAATTTAGTATGACCTGGAGAGGACAGGAGCTCCGCAAGGACCAAATATATCAGGGCACAGGGATCTTTTATGAGACTCTCTCTCCAACCAAGGACCATGTATGGTTATAACCTAGAACCCCTGCTTGTATGTAGCAAATGGTAGCTGAATACCCAAGTGGGTACACCAATAAGGGGAACAGGGACTATTTTGGACATGAACTCAATGGCTGGCTTTTCAACCTGTCCACCCCCCAAGGGAGGAGTAGCCTTGCTAGGCCACAGAAGAGGACATTGCAGCCATTCCTGAAGAGACCTGATAAGCTAGAGTTAGACGGAAGGAAAGGAGGTCCCTCCCTATCAGTAGACCTGGAAAGGGGCAGGGAGGAGAAGAGGGAGGGAAGGGTGGGATAGGGAGGGAATGGAGGTGGGGGCTACGGATGGGATACAAAATATATAACCTGTGATTTTAATAAAATAAAAATGTTAAAATTAAAAAATGATGTTCCTTATCTATTGTTTTCTTATATAACTTAATGCATAATGTGTGTTCCTTATAGAAACTAAAGATAAGAATTTATTATGGTTTGTATGTTACCCTATTCTCTAGTAACCATAATATTGCTGTTGTCTATTGAATTGATGTACTGTAATACAGACTAACAGTCTTTTATTATCCTGTTGACCATGTGTGAAGTGTAGACAGGATGTATCTTATAGTTAAGTGGCTTTCTGGCTGCTTGTTCATTAGTGCTTGTTAGTTGTTTGTCTCTGATCAACATTGAAAATGTGTCTTATTTAATGATTCTCTTGGAAAATGTGGTCAAAAGCTCAGTCATCAGATTCATAGTTCAGAAGCTGAATGGGATTGATCCAGAGCTGGATTGTGGAGTATGACACCATTGGGACCCAGCATGTTAATTAGCAAGTGGATTAGAACTCCATCAGAATTAGTTTCTTATTCTGGGGGCCTGAGCCCAGAGCCACTTGCATCAACCACTAAGCTACAACCCTAGTCCTTTTAAATTTTTATTCTGAAACAGGTTCTTGCTAAATTGTCCACACCTGCATTGAATTTTGAATCCTTCTGTCTTAGCCTGCTGCTGAAGAAACTGGATTGACAGGCACTGTGACCATGCCTAGCAGTTTGCTAGGATTTTGCGTTTGTTTGGTTATATAATGGCTTTCTTTTTCATCATCTGTCCTATAAAGCTCCTAGAATCGTGCCAAGGACCTGGTAGACATTCAGCAAATACTTTGAGCGAATAAAAAAAGTTTTTTTTTAAGTGTTGCCAATATTTGGATGTGTAGGTTATATATTGAACAATAATTTGTTTCATGCTTTCCTTTGTAGTTTTGATTTTTTTCTACAAAAAAAAATCTTTACCTTCTAAATTTTCTGTTTTATGTGCGATGAAATGGAAATGGGCTCTACTGCTAGCTATTCATATGTTCTTGGATGAATCAGATAATTGCTAGTTTTTTTCTTCTGAAATGAGAAGCTTGGACAACATGATGTCTAGTATCCTCTGGAGGTTCTATACCCAAGTGCTGTTTGCATGCAAATAGGCAGACCACAAATTGCCATCCATGCAACCACAGGCAAATTGTGATTCTAGGATCAGCATTCTAATTTGCAAACCCTGCCCCCTGTCTTTTTGAGACTGAATCTTGATATGAAGCCTACCTAGTATGTGGTATGTAGCATGGAACTTTCTGTTTAGCCCTGCTTTCCTTGAACTCAAAATCCTCCTATCTCAGACTTCAGAAATGACAGGAGTATGATCCCATGTTCTGTGCTTTATTGACCCAAAGTCTCTTACTTGGTCTTCTGTCTCAACTGGGGATGTACAATCTAATCCCACCTGGAAAGTTTGAGCCGCAAGAATGTTTACATTGGTTAGAAGGGCCTTCTTTAGTAGCTTGAGTTTGAATTTGAATCTAGTGAATCTAGTTTGGATTATTATAAATCATGGAAAGCTAGAGAAGTTTACATTTAATTCAGTCTTTCAAATGCCTTTTCATTTAACACAAGTAACTTAATGTTTTGGTCTAAGGTAGCATACCAGTTTTGTTATTTGCTGTTTAGATGATATAGTTGCAATGAAGATGTAAATTTTATGCATCATAAATATTTCAACATGTGTTTTTAAAAGATTTTTAAAAGGGCTGAGTTTTGTAATTAGTGGCTTTTTGATGCAAAGTCTTTCTTGTTTTGAACTCTCCATGAGTCTTCTGCCTCAGCCTCTCAAGGCTGGGATGCAGGAATGCACCGGCAGATGCTCTCTGTCCATTTAGTAAACCCAATTATGTCATCATCAAGACATCTGAAAATTTAACAGTGGTTCTAAACATATTGAATGCGTAATTGGCATTCAGATTACCCTGATGCCTCAAATATGTTTTCATAAGGATAAGTGTTTATTGCAATTCTGTTCTGTGGTCTTATTGATATGATGTGTTCTCTGGCAGTAGAAATCTGAAAGCCTGAAGATATTTATCAGTGTTATTGAAGGGACGATACATTCGAAATGTATGAATGTAAAATGAAAAGCAGTGAAACAAGGGGGAGCTAGATATATGCACAAGGTGGCTGTATGTGCTTAGAAACCCATATCTCCATGCTTGAAGCTTAAGAAAATATTTAGAACCAAATGAACAACAAATCTAATTGTGGCATGGGGAAAAGAGTTGTTCCTTTTAAGTAAGTTCTCGTGTGACTCAGTTGCTGTTTATCCCTAGTATATGGTGGCAGTCATACTTTAGAAGCCAAGATTTAATTTTGTTTAAGTGTTTTAAACATGTGAGCTACAAAGGCACAGGCTTGGTTACCTTAGCTGAACTACTGAAAATCTTGATTGGCTCAGGGTCACTCCTAAAACAATGGGCTTCTTGGAAATTCATACCCATTTGTGGTCAGAAATCAGTAACTTATAAAAAGTTTGTTTTTCCTAGTGTTCTGTTTGTTTAATAACCACCATCAATAGAACGGGGAAAATACAAACTTCTGCACAAAAGGTATTGGGGCAGAAAAGTGAGCTGTTTCTGTGTCACCTATCTCTCCAACCTTGCTTTTCTTTCATCCTTTCCCTTTGTTCCTCTCTGCTGCTTCATGAATTCTGCTATTTAAGCCCTGATTGGCAGTCATTTAACAGACCTTGTGTTCACTCTTCCTACCTTCCCACACCCCACCTCATGCACACACTTGAGAATTTCTAGACCTCACTAAGATGATTGTTAAATGTGATCTTCTGCAATGAGGACTTTGGGATTCTTTTCTGGGAAGGGAAAGCTCTTTGCAAAATGTATTGTTTTAAAGTTAGCAAAATGTGCCCTTTTGTACTGGAAGCTCTCAATTTGTTTTGTCTGAGAAATGAGTATCTAGTGTAGCTGTGATGTTCAGTGTCTTTTAGGTTGGTGTCACACTGAAGTCTAAAAAAGTGAAACCTGGCTTCGGTTGCTGTTAGTATATGAGTGGCTGAAATAAAGGATAAAAAGAAAGTTTTGCTTCTAATTGAGTTGATAAGGGCAAAACTTCAGGAAGTGGCATTTTGCTTAGAGAGTGAAGGATGGGTAATATTGGAAAATAGGAATATAACGGGTGGCTAGTCCAGATGGAGAGAACATTATGAACAGAGGACGAGAAGAGGATGCAGGACAAGTAGACAGCAGATTACTCATATTGTCTGAAGCTCTTGTGCCAGGATGTAGCGAGAAGGAAAGGAAGATGGAAAGAATTGTGCATGGCATTTTCAAGTGCTGTGTTGTATGTAAAGGTCGTACACATCTTCTTAATATTCTATAAGTGGTCTTATTTAGATATTCTCTTCATAGTTGAAGGTTCTTACATCATTTTCTAAAATGGTACTGTCAGGGAAGTGGGACAGGTATCATGATTTCCCTTACATAATACTGGTTTACTTTACAAGGTCGCATAAAAGAAGGGAATCGTTTCCCCCAGTTGAAAGCAATGCATGAGCTGGCTCACCCCAGCGTGCAGTAGGCTGAGGCAGGAAGATAATGACATCAAGACTAATCTGGGTATACAGTGAGACTTTGTCTCTGAAAAAAATACATTACAAAGGGATAATAGAGTTTACAATATATCTTATTAATGTCATTTAGAGATATTTATCTAAATTTAGGAAAATAAAATAATCTTAAACGTACAGAAAAGTTTTTTTAAAAAGGTGGGTTTTTTTACCCATTTGAGCATAGATTGCTATATGATAACTTATTGCCCCCAGATACTTCACTGTATATTTCCTAAGCATTAACCTGCCATTGCTAATACTCGGACTCTGTCCAACTTTAACAGTTGTTCCAGCAAATTTTTTTTTTATGAAAAGATCCTGGTCAGATTTGTACAGTTTATTTTGGAGTCAGGCCTTAATCTCCACAACTCTGGAAGAACTTCTTAGTCTCTGACACTTAGGACCTACAGCACCCTGAAGATGACAAGCAGCCGAGTTGTTTCATAGGATGTCCCCCCTTGCTGTGCAGTGCTTCCACTGTCATTCAGCTCTAACAAGCTATTACAGAAGAGGTGCTGGTTTTTGTCCAGTCAGGTGGCAGCTTTAAACTGTCTCATTACAGTCAGTATTCACTTTGCTAACTGGTAAAAGTAGTGGTCTGCCAGGTGTGTCTTGCAGGCTTTTGCCTTCTGTTAAGGTTATTGAGGACTTTGAGACTATAACAATACCCCTTTCCTTGTGGAACTTCTAGTCTATAAGCATGTTCTGGGAAGAATAACATATAGTTGTTTACCTTGTTCTTTGTATTCTACATTTTTCAGTACCTTTGAGAGCAGGTAACAATGGAACCTCTTCTAAGTGCAAGGGCAGGAAGTAGGTAGTTCTTTCAGGGTCTCTCAGTGTAACTCTGGGGCTAGCCTGGGACCCTATGGAAACCAGGTCACCTGCCTCTGCCTTTCCAGTACTGGGACCCAAAGATGCTCATCCTCTCTCATGCTGGTTCCCTTACACTTCAGACAAATTGGTAACAGATCTAAGTCAGTTTCCTCATATATCAGATGGAAATTGTAGCTTTGTTTCTTAGGTTACTGTGTAAATTGAATAATGCCCACCAACACCTAGCCTTGAGTTAGTGACATAATAATCACAGAGAAAATAAGTACTTCAGCTACAATAGTGTTTGTTTGTTTGTTTGTTTGTTTTAAATTGCTGGTAATAGCTTAGGAGGGGGAAACAAACAAACAAAAAACTCCTGGCAGGAAAAATGCAATCTCATTTACTTTTCTTTAGTCTAAGTGTGTGTGTCTCCTCTCAGAAGATAATTCCAAGTACAAATAATTAAACAGCTTGGTTTTTGCTTGCATGTCTGAGCTAACTGACAGTTGGCAGAGTAGTAGAAGAATGGTCATTGAGCCTAAGAAACACCAGTTAGTATTTATTTGTTGTGTGGAGAAAGTAGTTATTATTGAATATTTATTTCATGATAATTTATGTTACAGAGAGACTATCATATGGGAAGGGAATGACTTATTATTACATTACATTTTCTTTTTAACTCTTGCTGGCGCTATCATTGAATCAAATGATGATTGCTGCTGACACTAATACATCAGTAATTCCTGCATTACCATGTCAGCAGTGTATTTTAAATTCACCCAGCATGTAGCCTGTGTAACTCTGTGGAGTTGTCTGACCTGGAAATCTTCTGCTGTGAGAAATAGAACAAATGTTTTCAACATCTGCTTTTGTGTATAAATGCTTTTTTAAAAATCCTCTTTTTGCGAGTGTTAAGTACTCTGCCACTGAGAGCAACTTCCAGCCCTACCCATGGTTCTCTGAATGAGGAAGTGTAATATTTAAGGAAGGTAATTCTGATTTCCTTTAGAAAACAGAATTCAATTTATGTTGTAAAATTTTGTATTTGTATTGAACATTACATGAAACTCCTATAAACACCTGGAGTAATATAATTCTAGGACACGTAGGAATGTGGAATAAGACACAGCTCGCTATTATTTTAGTGGCATGCTAAGATTCTTCCCCACTACAGTTACATACTGGTTAGAGAAAGGCCCACACTTAATTATGAACATATTAGAGAATGTGATATTATTTGTTAGTTGAGTCATTTAGACTTAGCCTATGCTGCCAGCTATCTGAACACAACTCACTTGATGGCAAAAGTGAGATTACAAGGCAGAAGCTTGAGTAGATAGTCTGAAGAGAAGCAGATGGGGAAGTAAGATACTTTGTGGAACTCTAGGGAAGAGCTGTAACATTTTAAAAAAAGTCTGTAATCCAAGAGGCAAGGAATACTAGGTAGAACATAGGCTGCGAGGAGCCTCTGGTCGGCACAGACGGTGAACAGGCGGTGGGAGGTCAGAGCAGTCTGCTCGCTTGTGCTCACAGAGCGGCACACAGGAGCCCTGCCAAGGCTCTGTGCTTCTGTCGTGTGCACAGTGGTGAGGGGCAGGGTGAGGTGCTGGTGTGGGGAAGGTGAGCCCTGTGAGCCAGCAAGCCAGGCAGTGATGGCCGAGAGGTGGCCTAGGAAAGGAAGGGCAGCAGGTAGTACAGGAACCTGAATAGATTTTTTTTTTTCTGAATTTCACACTTCAGAATGTATTACTTGAAATTCTTTGTAATACTAGATGTGGTTTATATTTCTTTGGTTCTTTGTTATGTCTTAAACATGTATCTGCTAAGTGCTAGGAAGGGCTTTCTTTTAAACTTCCAGGATATTTTTGTTTTGTTTTGTTTTGTTTTAGTAAAATAACCATAGTAGCCTGCTCTAGGGAAATTATTGTCTGAATTGTACTCATTAGCAAGTTAGCATCAACTTATAGCAAAGGAAGTAAGACAAAGGTCAGTAAAGACTGTCCACTGCTGTGCTAAACTTTGTGGTCAGGCAGTGACTTAAAGCATTGTACCTATTTATTCAGTTTCTGTGTTTAAGCACTATTCTAAGTGTCAAGGAATTAGACAGGTCATCAACAAGAGAAGATGGATTAATTAAATGGTTGGAATTATTTAACTCCAGCAAGAACGTTCTGTTACTAGTTGGAGAAATCACCTAATATAATCCACTAGTGTTAAGGCCCATTGTTGAACACAACAGCTATATTGAACATGGAGATTTTGAGCTGGTGGCTACATAGAGGTTTCATCCCTGTGTTCCAGCATCTTCAGTACAGAAAGTTATTCTGCACATTGTCAAGGGTAAATACCAGGCCACAAACCCTTTATCCACAGTGATGTCCTGTCTGCAAGATATGCTAGGGTAATGTTGGCACAAACTATGGGAACAGCTGACCAATAATTGATTTGACTTAAGGCCCACTCCACAAGATGTAGCCCATACCTGACACTGCTTGGATGATCAAGAATCAGAGACTAGACAGCCCAGGGTCAAAGGAGAAAACCCAGTGATGCTGGTCTAAAAAAAAAATGAGAGAGAAAAAGGAGAAATAAAATAAAAGGAAAAATAGTATAAGATTTTAAATTTTTTGTTTCAAATTCTGGCTCTAAAATTAAATAGATTCTGATGTTTTCAATTATTGTTTCTAAAAGCATCTGCAGAGAAGGAGGCAATTAAAGGTACATATACCAAAGTATTGGATGCATATGGACTTTTGGGAGTTTTACGATTAAATCTTGGTAAGTCTGTTACTCATCTACTTTTTCATTTCTGTTTATTAATTCTGAATATTTGAGAGACTACCTGTGTATTATTTCAGATTCAGTATTTAAGGTTCAAGTATTCTATACCTTTTGTACATTTATTAGGCTAATCTTTTTAAATACTGTTTTTATTAACATTTCACGTAATGTATTTTGATTAATTCCCTCTCACCTCCTTCCAGATCTACCCCCAACATCTTCACCCAACCAGCTTTCTGTCTGTCTGTCTCTCTCTGTGTCCTTCCCTCTCCTCCTTCTTCCCTTCTCCTTTCCTCCCTCAAACCTATGAAGTCCAGTTCCTTTTGGTCTGAGGTGTGGGATCTACCCTGGAGTGTGGTCAGTGTACCAGAGATCACACCACTAAAGAAAATGAACAGTGCCTTCCCAGCAGCTACCTGACTCAGTACTTAAGAGCCCTTACTGCTCTTGCAGAGAACCTAGGTTTGCATCCCAGTACCCACATGGTAGCACTCTACCATATAGAACTCCAGTGTTACATATGGTGCACATAGATACACGGAGAGAAAACACTCCTACACATACCATAAAAATAAATAGGCTGATCTTATATGTTTCTTAACTAGAAAGACATGCAACAGTTTTAAGATCAAAGGACAATGTCCTGTTGAAATACATTAGCAGAAAATGACAACATTACCTTTTTTCTTCTTCTCAGTACATCAAGGATAGATGGCTGTATGGGAAACACACTGATTCTCTTAGTATATTGTGGAAAAGGCATCTGTAGATTCAGAAATGTCTGCTGTTTAATGTTCTCCTTTTATCTTAAAATCATTCATTTTTATGTGTATGAGTGTTTGATATACATCATGTCTGTCTGTAAAAGATGTGCATGTGGTCTGCTGAGTCAAGAACATGGTGTCAGATTCCCTAGAACCTGAGTTCAGACAGCTAGTTGTAAGCTCCATGTGGGTATTAGGAATCGAACTTGGGTCTTCTGGAAGAGCAGCACTCTTAACCACTGAACTGTCCAGCCCCTTGCTTAATATTACTATGGTCTTCAGGATATATATATATTTTTATGATTAACAGTTTGTCTGTAAAGGTATGAAGTGTGGTCCAGAGATAACCTCGTCCATGCTTTTACTGGTCTGTATGGGAAAGCAAGCTTGCATATACAACATGTGATTTTCTTCCTTGATGACGTCTTAACTATAAAATTAAAAAAGAAAAGTCAACTAAAGGGTGGATTTGGTTATGTGGTAAATTTTACTGTGATTCTGGCACTTTTCTTGTTGTGTGCTGCCAAGAATTGATAGACTCTGTTTTGAGCATCACTGGCCTATGAAATAGAGATTTATTTGTTACTAGTCTATCATATACAAAGACTCTGCTGGATTTACCCTTGTTGTCTTAAGTAATCATGAGATAAATGTTTTAATCCCCTTCCATAAGGGATTATATTACAGGTTGGTCATGCTAATTGTACATAGTTTTTAGTTTGGATAATAAGTGATGTGCCATGACTCAGCGCTATTTCTGCCAGTGCCAGCCAGTACCTGGCAGAGCGTTACTGACTCTTAATTTCATAAGATTTTGTTGCAACTGCACGAAAAATTAAAAAATCCTGATGTTCACGGGTTAGGGTCAAAGAGTGAACCCCAGAATCATTCCTTGCCACAAAAAAGAAAGAAAACAAAACCACAGTTTGTGAAAGTTTTCATGAACCAGATTGCTTTATACATTGTTACCAAGGCTCTGTTCCCATCCTCTGTCATCTTCAAATTTATATGCTGTTTTTAAACCTAACCATTTACAAAGAACTTAGACTCTGATTATCTTATCTGAGTTTCCTGTCCATTGAGATGGTCATGAAAGCAACGTTTTTTGGTAAATTTTGTAGCCTCAGAATAAATGTAGAAATAACTTTGTAAATGTGACATTATCTTACAAATGTTTTAGAGCTTGACATACTGAATGTATTTAAACAAAAAAATTTCCCTTGAAAAAATTCCTCTACTTATAAATTCAAACATATTTATGATAAACTTAGAATAATCAGAATGGTCAGGCATGGTGCTATTCACCTATAATCCCTGCATTTGGTAGGCTGAGGACAGTGGATTGGGAGTCCAGGCCAGTTTATGCAAGCATAGTAACACTCTCTCAAAAAATTATAGTGTAAGATTATATAGAAATATAGGAAGAAGTCAGAAGAAACTAGGTAACTAAATGCTTAAAAATGTTGGTGTTCTCTCCAATAAAATCTTTGG
Organism: Pachyuromys duprasi; assembly: GCA_028658305.1. NCBI lineage: Eukaryota > Metazoa > Chordata > Mammalia > Rodentia > Muridae > Pachyuromys > Pachyuromys duprasi. The sequence goes on along the minus strand of CM053753.1, from coordinate 101,283,543 downwards.
GTTTTACAGGTGATACCATGTTGCATTATCTGGTCCTAGTCACTGGATGTATGTCTGTTGGGAAAATTCAGGAATCTGAAGTTTTCCGAGTTACTTCCACTGAGTTTATATCACTTCGAGTTGATGCTTCAGATGAGGATCGCATTTCTGAAGTACGAAAAGTTTTGAACTCAGGAAACTTTTATTTTGCGTGGTCCGCATCTGGAGTCAGCTTAGATCTGAGTCTGAATGCACATCGCAGCATGCAAGAGCTCACAACTGATAATAGGTTTTTCTGGTGAGTCCGTATTATCTTACTTCCTTTGTAATTATGTACTATGTGAGAGCTTGCAGATGTGGGGCACAATGTGCTCAACAGTAGCTGTTTCTGGAGAGAAAGAGTGGACATGACAGATTGTGTGTGCCCTTTTTTCCTGCCCAAGCCTGCGGCAGAGCATGGCAGGCACCTTGAGGGGGTTGGCATGTGGTGTGAAGCCAACTGGTTGCTCTTCCTGATGTAGACTGTGCTTCAATTTGAGAATTACTTGTTTGTGCTATTTGTAGTATAGTTTTCACTTCTTTACTAGTCTTAGTTTTGCGATCTTGTCTCTGATGTTATCGTCATCCTAAGCAGCATTCCGTATTTTCAATGTGAAGACTGTATATAGCTGATCCTCTTTTTTGGTACTGGACATTTAACATACTCTGTGCATGGTAGGCAGGTGAGCACTCCGCTATCCTGAGCAGATGTCTTGGTGCAAGAGCAGCTCTGAAGAAATAGTGCATTGGGGCAGCATGGCACTGCAGTAACTAAAACTTGGTTGGGTACCAGGGTGTGGTACATGGTGCTGCTAATGTGCTGAGGCATAGGCAAGCATGAGTGGTGAGCAGATACATCAGACTAGAGTTGTGTGGCGCGCTGGACTTCAGTGCTTCTGTTGTCCACAGCCAGCACCCATAGTGACTTCTCTTTAATGCAATAGAAATCATCTTTCATCATATTAATATACATTGTAAGGCTACAGTCCCAAAGACACTGCCCTTGATCTCCCTTGCTCTTCAGATTCAAGGCATTTGCCTTTTGAATCTATCCTCTTTCGTTTTCATCCTTACTTACGGTTCTTGAGTTATACATTCAGGTTTGACACATTTGCCCTGGCCATCAGAGGTCTCCAAGTTAAGGACAACTGTAGGAGAGAAGACATACCTGTTTCACCTTGCAGCTTATGTGGAAGAGTCTTGGCTCAGAGGGAAGCAGAGAGGGCAGAATAAGCAGGTTGTAGAGCATAGCCTATCAGGGACTTGGGTTTGGCAAGTAGAGGTGAAGAAGACAAGTGGGAGTGAAGCCCTCTCACCTCAACAACACTAGTGATGATGAAATGTGCTGTTCTCAAGCATCCAGAGGCAGGCTTTCTAGAATGAAGCCTTTGCCAGAACTGTGTTTTTCTTCTATTGGGAAACATTGAAGTTCTTCAATTAAATACTTACAGTCTAGCTCTGCTTCTGCAGCTGTCCATGCCTTTTTCTCCTCACTTTCTCCTAGCCCCAATCTCAGATGGACGGAGAAAACCTTTTCCAACGCGTTAGAAATCAAACGTGGTGCAATTAAACTTGCAAAGTTTAATGAGTAGAAATAATTCTTTTTCTTTTTTAAATTAAAGGTGGAGATCAAGACATGTTTAGATCACAGTCTGACGAGTTTGTCCAGTGGTCAGTAGGTTGAACTTGTATTTTGCTGAAATACTTGAGTTTAATTTTGCCTAGAAAATGGAAGTTTTTAGAATTCACATCCTTGTAGCTTTGCCTCTTTTTCTTTTTAAAGATACGGTAACTTTTGTAGCCAGACTGCAGATATCTCTTACAAAAACTGTATAGTTTTATTTTATAAGAGATTTTAAGCTACTATTACTCAAGACTTGGCATAAACATAAATAAAACAGTGTATCAACAGTAAAGAAAAATGTAAAGTGACAGCAGACCCAAGAAAAACTCTACCTGCATGCAATGCCTCATATCCTAGCTCTATTCGAATGAGACAAATGCATCACCTGTCTGCAACCATGACACAGCCCTCAGCTGTGATCTTTGGACATACTGGGTCATATTGGTTTGCCTCAGATCAATGTAAATAATAGTGAAGAATGAGAGCCTGTGTCATGGCATTAGTTAAATAAGTAATGGCTGTTAGAGTTTATGTTCTCCTGGTAATGGTCTCATCATTCAGTGCCGTTCCGTTTGCTTTGTAAACAGATGGGAAGGATTCGGATGGCAGCTGGTCTGCTAGCACTGTGCATGGTTTGCGCCTAGTGGATCTCCATGGCAGCCTGTTACCTGAAGGGCAGGGAACTGAGAACTCGGTCTCTCAGCAGCTTTGCTCCTTGT
>CM053753.1:101185510-101281082 GCA_028658305.1 Pachyuromys duprasi | reverse complement strand
TCTCTCTCTCTCTCTCTCTCTCTCTCTCTCTCTCTCTCTCTCTCTCTCTGATACCAGGGGAGTGTGTTAAAGTCATTCAGAAGATTCAATGTTTAAAACTCAGTTTTTAATAATAGGAAAAAGTAACTTGAATTGCTAGAGCTGTTTGCTGAATGGCATCTGTTTAGTAGGATTCCTAGAAAAGTCCGCAGTTTTCCACATGTGTTCTGTGGAGAACTCAGGTTCCAATAGAGACCAACTGCTGAAGGGTAATCAGCAGGGTGAGGAGACTGAGTTGGTAGGGCTAAGGCTCCGTTCATGCTTTAGTCATTGTGACTAGATACTTTCATCTTTTGTTTCTTATCACTGGGCTGTGTCTTTGATTGACTAAAACATTCTCCCAGGCTCATCTGATACCTACAGTACTACAGTGTTTACATGGGCCTGTGGGTATGTTCAGTGATAAGAGAGCACTTAACACAGCCTGAGGCAGGCCCTGGATTCTATGACCAACACTGGAGAAAACCACTATGCCTTACATTGTGGGGTATGGCAGCTACTAGCTATGCTGGCTCTTTAAATTTAATTAAAATATAGCCTTATAAAAGTCTTATATATAGGTCTTTTTAAAGTAGGATGTGTTTGTATAACCCCTTTGGAACACATTAGGTTAGAAATGTTTTAGCAATACTAAAACTACATGTTTTTAGTACACTGGATCACTTGATTAAGCATCTGCTGTTCATTTTATAGCCTTGTCTTTAACATAGCAAATGTAAATGAATTCTTTACTTGGGGAGCCTTTTAATAATACTTCATTTACTGATTTTGTGTTGTTGTATACTCAGTAACTAATCCAGTTCCTTCTCTCCCATAGGAATCAGTCTTTGCATTTGCATCTCAAGCACTATGGCGTGAACTGTGATGACTGGCTATTGCGCCTCATGTGCGGAGGAGTAGAGATTAGGACAATTTATGCTGCCCATAAACAGGCAAAGGCTTGTCTCATTTCAAGACTAAGCTGTGAACGAGCCGGGACACGGTTTAATGTCCGGGGAACAAATGATGATGGTCATGTTGCCAATTTTGTAGAAACAGAACAGGTAACATTGTGTTTTGTATTTCTTACTGCATGTTTTAGAGAGACACAGGAAATACCAGTGTAACAGAATTGTGAGGGAGACAGGAAATACTAGGTAATAGTTTTACCTGTAGCTTGCAAATACATTCTGGCATATATAGTGTTGATATTCTTGGCCACTTAATTGCCTTGATAAAGGCTTCCCTAGAACAAACATATGCAGGTATATAATACCAATTAAGTAAGTAAAGTTACATAGTCAGTGCTGTACATTTGACAATGATATAGAGCAAGATGGCGTCATAAAAATAGATTATGTGAAAATAAGCCCGACTCTTAATGGTGACTGTTAAATTTGGCTGTGGAGCCATGTGACTGTAAAATTTCAGATTATAATGCAGCCCGACTCAGATCTTTAAATTAGGGTTAGGAAAATATAAAAAGTCAAGGAACAAACAAAAAGAAATATAGAGGTATATGTACATAACACTGAAATTAAAAAGAGTTTTTCTTTTGGTTTTTCATGACAGTTTCTCTGTGTAGGCTTGTCTATAGACCAGGCTGGCCTTGAACTAACAGAGATCTTTCTGCCTCTGCCTCCCAGAGTGCTGGGATTTACAGATGTGTGCCACCACGCCTAGCTAAAAGTTTCTTTTTTAAAGTTGTGATTCTTATCTTTTATTGTTTTCTTGTTTAATATTATCACTAACTGAAAAGACTTAGTATCCTGTTTTTAATTGCTCTGATCAGGGCAGTTTGTACATAAGTGGGCATCAATTACAGCTACTAGGCAGCAGAGTTTAGTTGCTGCTTTTCTAATACAGAATTAACAGGTTTTTTCTTTGGAATTTTTTGTGTTTTTTTTTTTTTGTAGGTTATATACTTAGATGACTGTGTTTCTTCCTTCATACAAATCCGAGGATCTGTTCCATTGTTCTGGGAGCAGCCAGGGTTGCAAGTATGTACCTGACATCCACTTGGGTTTTGGTTGTTGTTGTTGTTTTTCCTTTTGAAAGCTTCCATACTGTCCAAACTTTCAGCATAGTTGTTGAGTTTTACAGATCACTTTATTGTGTGAAATGCTAGTTCGACTCACAGGTGAGGGCCTGAGAGCATATTATCTCGTATATTTTCCATGTCAGTTCTCTATATGCTGCTGTTATATTACCTCACTGGTTTACTGTGGTTAGGCCAATTTAAAAAAAAAAAGTTTTACTTTTATGTAGGCTCCTAATTTTAGAGATTGGAAGTCAAGATTGACCAGGCCCTTTGGTTTGGCAACTAATGAAGTAGTGTGCCACTTGATGGTGTTGCCATGGGGTATAAGAGCATGTCTTCAAACAGTAAGCCAAAGAAAGAGTCAGACACTCAGCTCAGGCTTCTGTAGCCCTGCCTCCCATAAGAGCGCACAACAGGAAGGCAGCATTCCCTCCCCAGAGCATCCCTCCCAGGAATCATCTCTCCTGTTAGGCCCCACTTCTTAACAGTTTTACACCATCACCAACACTCCACCCTGGGCACCAAATTTCCAAAGCATGAAGGGTTAGGATAGACTACATCATTTAACATAGCTATAGCAACTCAGGAGCTTCTTTAATTTTCTAAAAGTATTTTCATTGTTATCTTCTCATTATTTCAGTGTAGAATGACTTGATCTCTTAAAGCAGGAGAATTTGGTAATTAAAAAAAAGCCCTGAGCTAGACATGCTGGCACACAGCTTTAATCCCAGCACTCAAGGAAGCAGAGGCCAGCAGATCTTTAAGAGTTTGAGGCCAACCTGGTCTACAAAACTAGCCCAGGACAGCCAAGGCTACAGGAGAAACCCTGTCTTAAATAAAAAGAAAAGAAAAAAAAAAGCTCTGTCCCTAGACTGACTTACACACTTACTAAATCTACCACTGTTGGCTAAGTGATCATGAACAGTGATTAAATTCCTCTTTCTTTCTCAGTATCCTCATCCATAGAATGAGAATGGCAATAATACTGTCTTCTTCGTGGTGTTGATAGGAGTGCTGAATGAAAACCATGTAAAACAGTGCCTGACATGCAGAAGCACGCCAGGGTTAGCCATTGCTGTTTCCAGTGACATACCTGTAACTGGATCTTTGCTTTAGTCTGTCATGTCCTGTCATCATCAGAATAGTCCTTATAATTTTCAACTTCACTGGTAAAATTTTAATTGCCTGATCTTTACAAAATGTTTTAAAAATGTAAGGTGCTAATATTAAATCACTTCCAGAAGTATAATCTTATATTAATATTATTGAGCAGTGTCTAGGCCTGTAAAATACCATGTTCATTGTAGGCCTCTGGTGTGTCTCAGTATTGGGAAACAATACAGAAAAAGAAGGCTTGCTTACCCTTTAGTTTGTTGTCAGGTCTTTATTACATTCTGAGCGGGGTCATGGTGGAGAGAAACTGGAGGCCTCTAAAGTTTTTTATTGTTACAGTTCACTTAAGGTAGACAACACAGTAAATATTTCTTCTGCTTTGCTGCAATTTTTAGTTCTTGTCAAAACTGGTCTGACTGGTGTGGGCATTTGTGTGTGAGGGGATGATTTTTGTTGTTGTTGTTATTCCTGTTGATTTTGAGGGTCTCCCTGTGTAGTTCTAGCTATTCTGGACCCCTGTATGTAGTCCAAGCTGGCCTTGAACTCAAAGATATCCACCGACCTCTGCCTACTGAGTGCTGGTTTTAAACATGTATGCCACTACATCCAGCCAGGTGTAGACTTTTTATCATAGTATGCATAGGGCAGCTTCCAGAAAAGAATGGCAACCCAGCACACATTTCTTAAGCATTTGTGATCTTTGGTGAATGGTTGTAGTAATTGCTTTAACAATCCTAAAGCCCCAGCATGATGCAAGGTAAATGCTTTTGTTTGGGGACAGACTAACCTAAGATGTTCAGGAGTTGGTTTACAGGCTCTGCTTCTCTGTGACTCTTCATGAAGTTCAGAATCACAGTATTTGATTGTTTAGTAAAGTTGGATCCTGAATTGTAGAGCCTCCTTGGATTGGACTCTCTTCCTTCTCCTGTGTGGCCTCACCTCACAGGGAATCTTGCTGGCTGCTGTTCTCTGGTTTGGGGCTGAAAGCTGTGGTGTTGTAAACCATGCATTTCTTCACAGAGACAGTAAATTTTGAGACCCTGACATGGTTGAAGAATTTTCCTAAATTGTTACCTAGCTGGTCCCTTGTTGGCTGGTTGGAGGGTGCCTGAGTCTGCTTCTAACAGTTATTTCATTTAGTAGTCTCTAAAATCAACTCTCCTTTGGATAAGAAGAGATTGGTCTTTGCTGTTGATTTGCAAAAGGATCTTGCAATATAAGCCTGGCTGTTGGGGTACTCACTATGTAGCCCCGGCTGGCCTTGACTGCTGACAGTTATCCTGCCTCGGCTTCCTGAGAATGGATCCTTTTTGTGACATTTCTTCCACTCTTCTAAAAGAGTGGTAATAAAGGAATGAAGCATATAATTTTTTAAGAAAGTATAAAAATAGATCATTGATTTTCAGAAATGAAAACACCATGCCAAGGATTAACTGTTCTGTGTAACCAAACTAGGACTTTTGCTTTAGGAGTGTTGTAAATGGTTCACAGGTGTTTCATGTATTCTCAGGACTAGAATTTACTTTAGGGACCACGTTTGTCTGTTGATGTGTTTGTGGTGGTTTGCTCCCTGGAGCTTGAGATCTCCCTGCCTTTGCCTCCTGAGCCCTGGGTTCACCACGCTGACAGTGTTGACTGAGCAGCGCAGCAGAGCTTGTTCTGTCTGTCTGACTTCACAGTGATATGGCAGCTCTCCCCCTCAAACCTTCTAGCAAGTCATTTTGTTCATACAGTAGCAGGAGAGACTCCTGGAAAACGTTGATCCAGAGGCCTCAGAAAAATGTTTACAAGTAATGCTCTGGCATCCGCTCGGTCTTTCTCAGTACCACTCTGTGAGAGAAAAGAAATAGAAACTGTGTTAGGTTAGGTGGACACTCCCCATCTTGTTCTCTTCCCTTGCACAGCATTTTTAACTCTGCAGAATGTGCTGTTGTTATGGTCATGTGGCAGTGAGGCTGGCCTGGAAAACCTGTGTTTGTAGGAAGGAAGGACTTCCTTCTTTATGTTTGGATGGGGTGGGGGTGGCATTTGTGAGCTAGCAGACGGGGTGCTGATTGAACTCAGGTCCTATGAAAGAACAGCATGTGCACTTAGCCACTGAGCCATCTTTCTAGCTTCAGGAAGGAAAGATTTGGTTTGGTTGGGTTTTTACTGGGTAGTGGTTGGGAGGGACCGATGACTAGTCTTTTCCACAAAAGAGAATGAGGCACATGGACATTGTAATACTATGCTGCTTGGAAAAGGAGAAATTTTGGTCAGGAAATGTAAATATCTCATCTGAACCTTTTTTAAAATTAATTACATTTCTATGAACTTAAACAGGATATATATTTAAGTTTGAAATAAGGTAAACAGTATGTGTGAAAGCACTCAATAATCTCTTCCAAAAATTGCTATTAATGAGTATTTTTAAGTGGGTGTAGCTTGTTCTTTATGTATTTATTTATGTATTTTTGTTATTTACAGTGTGCATAACACCACAGTCATGTCATTGATCCCTTAAATATTACTTAACTATTCACTAGGGGTATGTTGACAATAAAGAAGTTCTTTGTAAAAAATTCATCCTTTCTCAATATATTTTTCTAGTTTATTTCGTACATGATTAGTATATCTACCAAATTATACATAAAATTGAACTGTAAGGGCTTAAAAGTATATATAAATTTTAGAGTTTGAAAAAAAGTGTCCCTTTGATTTGAAAATAATTTGCACAATTTGTATTACTAGTCTAATGCTTATCACAAAATTCTTACTGTCTTCCAACTTCTGCCAACAGTAAACTTGTGCTTACCTTGATAAAGATGCCTTTATCTAAGCAGCCAGAGTGCTGAGGCTGGAGAGAGTGCTACAAGGCTAAGAGCTGACTTTGTGGAGGACCGGGTTAGGGTTCCCAACACCCACATGCTGGTTCTGCCCGGACTCCAGTTTCTGGGATGTGATGCTCTCTTCTGACCTCATGCACATGGTACTCACACATACATGTTCTCAATCACACATACATGCTGTCACTCACACATACATGTGGCCATTCTAACATGCACATAAAAAATGCTTATATAAAACAGTCAAAATAGGAAAACTAAAACAAAAAAAACCCAAGTTTTATTTGATTTGGCTTGGGTTTTTTTCTCTTCAGGAAGAATTGCTTTTCTTAAGCACATTTAACCTCTGTGGCCTGGATGGCCCAGGCAGAACTTGAGCTCAGGATTCTTCTGTGTTAGTTAGACTCTGTAGCAGCTTGATTTTCAGGCACAACTGCTATGTTTGGCCAAAAGCTAAGGTTTATTTTAAAACAGCAGAGACAGTGATTATTTGAACATCATTAAATGTTGTTAAACTATTTAAGTTTCAGCTAGAGAAATGGCTCAGCAGTGAAAAGCATATACACTGCTCTTCCAGGGAACCTGAGTTCAACCCCCAGCACCCACGACCCATGGCTCACAACCACCTACAACCCCAGCTCCAGGACATCAGATCTCTGCCTCTGTGAACACCCATACTCCTGTAAACATAGCCAGACAGATACATACAATAGTTAAAAATCAAAGCCCTTCAGTTTATCAGAACAATAAAAACACTACAAGTGAATGCTTTTACTTTCATTTAAATGGTATCCAGCAAAATTAAAAGAAAGAAGTGGGAAACAGTAAGATCTGGAGATGACGGAAGCTCCACAAGGAGAGCAACAGAATAATCTGATTTTATTATTTTTAACTTTTTAAATTTTTTTATTAATTACACTTTATTCACTTTGTACCCTCTCCCCCCATAGCGCCCTCCCTTTTCCCCTCCCAAGCCCTCCCTTCCTTCTCCTTCTCCACGCATGCCCCTCCCAAAGTCCACTGATAGGGGAGGTCTTCTTTTCCTTCCTTCTGATCCTGTTCTATTAGGTCTCATCAGGAGTGGCTGCATTGTCTTCCTCTGTGGCCCGGTAAGGCTCCTCCCCCCTCAGGGGTTGGTGATCAAAGAGCAGGATAATCAGTTCATGTCAGAGGCAGTCCCTATTCCTATGGAACTCACTTGGACACTGAACTGCCATGGGCTACATCTGTGCAGGGGTTCTAGGTTATCTCCATGAGTGGTCCTTAGCTGGAGTATCAGTTTCAGAAAAGACCCCTGTGCCCAGATTTTTTGGATCTGTTGCTCTCCTTGTGGAGCTCCTGTCCTCTCCAGGTCTTACTATCTCCCACTTCTTTCATAAGATTCCCTGCACTGTGCCCATAGTTTGGCTGTGAGTATCAGTATCTTCCTAGATATCGTGCAGGGTAGAGTGAGAGGCCCTCTGTGGTAGGGTCCTGTCCTGTTTCCTGTTTTCTCCCTCCTCCGATGTCCATCCTCTTTGCCTTTCTGGATGAGGATTGAGCATTTTAGCCAGAGTCCTCCTTCCTGATTAGCTTCCTTAGGTGTACAGCTTTTAGTATGTTTATCCTATATTACATGTCTAATATCCACTTATGAGTGAGTATATATCCTGTGTGTCTTTCTGCTTCTGGGATACCTCATTCAGGATGATCTTTTCTAGTTCCCACCATTTACCTGCAAATTTCATGATTTCCTTGTTTTTTATCGCTGAGTAATATGCCATTCCGTAGATGTACCACAATTTCTGTACCCATTCCACAACTGAGGGGCATCTGGGCTGGGTTTTTGTTGTTGTTGTTGGTTGGTTGGTTGTTTTTAAAACAGGGGCTCACTATGTAGCCCTAACCCGGATCCTGCATTATAAACCAGTTTGGTCATGAATTTGATGGCATTCCTCCTGTCTCTGGGTTCTAAGTCCTAGAATTAAAAGTGTACCGCCATGCCCAACTTCATAGTATTTTTATGTCATGGAAATAAAAGGGAATTTTGCATGTTGGCTATTTTGCTGTATTTTTCTATCTTTATTAGGTCATATAAAACTTAGAAAAACTTTCTCTGCTAATATGCTAGATTTAGATGGTTCATACAAATAATACTAAGCTGAGCTCTGATACTACTTAAATCCAAGTTTCTACAAGTTGTGTTTTTGTTTCTGTCCCTATAAAAATGAGCGCTAGCATTACAAGTGTGTGCCAGTGTTCTTTTCAATACGAGACTGCTTGTTATAGGGGATCCTAGATCTTTAAACAAATTATCAGGAGTGAAAGACCAGGCCTTTCACTTACTGTGTTCACGAAATGAACCACTTGGATTGCAAGTGGTGACATTTCTTTTGTCATGATAGTGGTTTGGGTAATGATTAACTTTTCTTACTTCAGGTGGGTTCCCATCGTGTTCGTATGTCAAGGGGATTTGAAGCCAATGCGCCTGCTTTTGACAGGTAGAACTGATTTTTTGTGTGTAGTACTGTAGATGAGGCTAATGTTGTATTTACTTTGTGTGGCATTGCTCTATATTGCAGAACCTTTATTATCTTGTTTTTGTTTTTTGTTTTTTAATTCACTTTACATCCTGGTTGTAGCTCCATCCCTCCTCTCCTCCTGTTTTTCCTTTTCTCCCATCCCATCCTCCTTATTCCTCAGAGAAGGGGTGCTCCCTTTCCCATCTACCCCAGCTCATCAAGTCACTTCTGGACTGAGTGTGTTCTTTTCCCCTGGGGCAATACCACTAGGGAGAAGTGATTAAAATGCTAGCAAATGAGTCCATGTCAGATGCATCAGATGCTTTTGTTTTCCTTACTAAAGGACCCACACAAAGCCTAAGCTGCCCATTGACTACCTCTGTATAGGGGGCATAGGTCCACTTCGTGCATGCTCTTTGGTTGATGTGTCAGTCTCTGCAAGACCCTTTGGGCTCTTGTCTTTATCTTTAATTGCTTTTTTTCAGCAATTTTATCCTCATGAATACAGGTGTGCATTAACCATACCACCTTGCACTAAGGTTTTTCTTAAAGTGTTTAATAGACACAGTGAAAGATTAACAACTAATTGTATTATATGCATTATGAAATTCTCAATAAATAAAAATTTTAAAAACAGAAGAATTATAGTAGTGCGCTGTACTAAAATGATTGCATGATGTAGCATCTCTCTGGAAAAGAGTCAGGGTAGGTGTTAGCATTTTTGGACCCTGATTGACATCAGGTAACAGAAGCTGTGGGAAGCACAGCCACAGAGAAAAGGAGCCTTGAAGGGCTGGAGCTAGTCAGGAGCCCTTCTGAAGACTCCTGAAGCGTATGTCATCAGAAGGGTCCCGTGGGCCCGGTCCTGCTTTCTCCGTTGTCAGCCTGGCAGTGGAAAGTAAGCTGGAGGCTGGCTGGCTCCAGGCGAGGTGAGAGGCTCAGCATCCTTGAGTCGGAGGGAAAATTGTACATTCTGAAGTTTACAAATTCAGTTTGAGAACATGTAGGATGGGTTTACATCCTATTTAGCAAAGTTTATGAATTTCTTGTTTACTGGGCAAAAGGCTATAAATTGAATATACTGTCTCTGTCTTTTGTCAATAGGCATTTCCGAACACTTAAGGATTTGTATGGTAAACAAATAGTAGTAAATTTGCTTGGATCTAAGGAAGGTGAACATATGCTGAGTAAGGCTTTCCAGGTGAGTGTGACTCCTTTATCTTCTGTTCTGACCCTTGGTCACCTAGAATGGAAACAAAAACAAAGTAATCAGACCCCCCTGGGTTCAAGAAAAGCAGATAGTAGGTCCTGGTGATGCCTTTAACTCTCAGAGGCTATAAGGAAATAGTATAGGCAAATAATTAACCAGTGATGGATCAATGGAAATTATGTTATGTAAGATATGTAGAATAGCCAGAAATGTTTCCTAAGGTTTAAATCAAGAAGTCTAGTTAAGTGGAAAAATAACCTAATTAGCTATTTTTTAAAATTATAAAGAAAATTATTGTTATTTAAACATTATGCTTTTGAGAGTGATATTTTAATGGTAAACTTGAAATATGCATTTGTATTGGAAGAAGTCATAAAAGATGAGTCTTTTAATCTCTGATTAGTCTTTGTGTTAAAAGTTAAGAGGCTTTATTTTGGATTCTATAGTAGGTAAAAGTACTTACTAAATTTGTATCATAATAAAACACTGGTGATTGGAAACTTTCATTTTCTTCTTTTTTTTTTTTTTAATTTCAGTTTTCCAAGACAGGGTTTCTCTGTGTAGCCTTGGCTGTCCTGGACTTGCTCTGTAGAGCAGACTGGCCTCGAACACACAGAGATCTGCTGCCCCTGCCTCCCGAGTGCTGGGACGACAGCCATGCTCCACTGAACTGTTTCCTTTTCTAAACCAAAATAAAGCATTAATTAGGTTCCCTGAACTAATTATATCACTCATTCTCTCAGGGATAGTATATGGGGTTTTTGACAATAAATGCCATTAGATATTTAAAAATGTCCCTTTTGTTGCCAATGTCAGTGAAAGCATTTGGGGGATCAGTAACCTTTCAAAAGAACTACCTGAGTTTCAGCTTGGAAGGTAAGTGTGAAGTATGTGCTGTGATGCTGTAGCAATGGGCCACTTAGCTAACACATATACAAGCATTTGCTGTGTTTCTTTCAGAGTCATTTGAAAGCCTCTGAACATGCCTCTGATATCCACATGGTGTCTTTTGACTATCACCAAATGGTTAAAGGAGGAAAGGCAGAAAAATTACACAGTGTTCTGAAACCACAAGTCCAGAAGTTTCTAGATTATGGATTTTTTTATTTCGATGGCAGTGACGTTCAAAGGTTTGATGCTCTTCTCTTTAAATTGGAACTTTGCTATAACTTAAAATCATTCTTAATATTGAACTTTAAGTTTTCTTTTTTGTGTTGAAGTTTATAATTCTAAATGTTAAATTTGGTTTTTTCCCTCTATACTTCAACAAATAATAATAAAACGTTCCATTATCCAGAACATATTGTGGGGCAGCAGTGCATTTGTCTGTATCAGTAACAGTCTAGGGATAGGATCTGTGACTATTCCCTTTGCATTTGAGGAAACTGAGCCGTGGGCTTGATCTACTCCAGGTCACTTGGAAGCATTAGAGTTGCTGTTCATCCGGCATTCAAACTTCAGTTCTTGACCCTAGTAAAGACCACTACATGCAAATAAAAGGAAACCCATGCTTATTGTCTGTATTAGTGTAACTTAAATCCTTAGTTTTTGTATCCAGAATAAGAAGAAAATAAGGTGAAAGCTCTAGGTTAAAGTTTTAGATTGAAGTCAACTTATGAACAAAGTTCAAAGTTACTGGTGTGTTTTTTTTTTCAGTTTGTGTTTTTTTATGTCAGCAGTTTTATAGCGCATTCAGAAAAACAATTTGTTTGTTTTAAATAGCCATTTCCAAAATACTTGTTATTTTTGTGGAAAGAACTATAGGATTATAAACCTGAATGTATATTTAGCTACGTTAACTATAGGCTTAGTTAAAAGTATGTGATAGATACGTAATGAAAAATGCATGACAAAAATATTAACATGTAGAATCTAGGTGTATGTATAGATGTTAACAGTTTAATATTTTCATTATTTTTTTGTGCCTGAGAATGGTGATGATACAAAGGTGGAGCCAGAAGGGCATTCAGTTTTAATCATGTCTGTGGCTGTCAGTTTATTTATGCTTTATTCATGCTGAAAACTAGCCATATAACTTCATTGAAATTATTACAGGTGCCAAACTGGTACAGTTCGAACAAACTGCTTGGATTGTCTGGATAGAACGAATAGTGTGCAAGCATTCCTTGGCTTAGAGGTAAAAAAAAAATTTCTGCCTGTGCCATATGCATCCTGAGTGGACCTTATTAAAGACTTTTGTTTCTACTTTTTGCCTTCCCCCTCGTCAAGCCCTTTGTGATTTAACTGTTCCCTTCAATGCTGACAGACATCAACTTTTCCTACTATTGTTCCCTAACATGCCTTATAGACACCTGCATGTATATAGGAGTGATCAGTAAAACAGTATGTATGGAATTTTATGTTGACATTGTCAAGATTTTATTGTAGAATGTTGAGAATCTGTTTTACGTTTTTCTGTGGAGTTATATTTTGCAACCCAATCCAAGTGGGGCATTATTTATGCTTATTTGACTGTTTATTCACAAGTTCAGTCTAGTACAGACATAGTCTCAGGTATTCCGAAAACTGGAGCAGCGCTAAGTTTTACCAACTCTTCCCAGTCCAGTAAGTCAGGGTCATAAGGTGCTTTGGGTTCTCTCTGCATTAGGAAGGACTTAGTTTTCAAGAACTGTGAAGGCAGAAATAGACAGTAACTGATTCTCTTCTCTAGTTAATGATCTTAAACTTGGCCAGTGCTCAGCTTCTGTCACAAAAATGAAAGTCTAGTTGTATAAAATTCTCTGTGGCACAGATATATTTTATGTAAGTAAATTTTACTGTTTTGATTTAAAAACCTATCACTGACATCATTTATCATATTTTTGGTTAAAATATGACACATAAGACACGAAAGGAGGCAAGTTGTAATTAGATGAATTCACATGGATCAGATTTGATTGAGGCCTTGGCTTTCAGTTTCTAGATCTGCTCAATGCTTAGTGAAGTCCTTAGACTTAACTTACCAAGTGTTCATATTGGAAATGTGATATGAGAATGTGCCCTTCTGTTGCATGTGGTTAACTAGTTTCCAGATTTATTGCTACATGAGAGTTGGACAAACTGATGGTGAAGTAAACTTTGTTTTCCCACTTATGAAAGATTGAAAGCTTTAACCAGGAAAGGAGACCCTGGGGCTATACCACATTGTGAACACAGAGTAACTCTAGTGTAAGCCTCAGTAATAGGATGAGCCCACTGGGGGACCTTTAAATATCTTCAAATCTTTTGTAATTATAGATAATTACCACTCCTAAAAGGTAAGAAAATGTCAAATGGGAAGGAGTTTAGTAAAAGAGCAGGGGTAGCTTGTTGTTGAAGGTCAGTAAAAGGAACAGACATTGCTTCCATGCCAGAAGAGTTCCTAGAGAGTAAAGAACACTGGCTTGTACAATGCTTTTATTGCCACCCAGGATGGAGGGTTTGTTGCCAAAGGCCCTTGAAATTGGTGTGCACGTGGTTCTCACACCAATGTAGATTTTATACATGAAAAGCTGCCATGATGTCAGTACTTCTCTATGATGCTTAGGAGTAGCTTGCCTCTTCTCTTGATCACCTGATATTAATTACCCAAGCTTCCAGAACAAAGTCCAAAATGAAAACTTACTTGTATTTAGATAAACTCAGTACATCTTTTTATCTGTTCTCCTGAAGAGATTAGCAGTGGATTAGCTAGATTCTTTAGTGAGCAAGATAAACTGTAATCTGACTGTAGGGGTGGCTATAAGATTAATTGAAGGTAACATTGCTAATTTTATTTCCAAATTCACGTTCTCTTTTGAGTCTTCTAAAATGTCATTTTAACTTGAAAGTTTTACCTTCAACATTGAAATGGTTGTAAACATAGCCCAATAAAGGGTTAATACTTTCAGAGTCCTATATTTTTAAATTTTAACTTTAATTCTAATAGTTGTAAAATATCACGTTATGATGAATATATTACTATATCTACCTTTAAAAAATACTTGTTTGCTCTTTCAGATGCTAGCTAAACAGCTGGATGCCCTGGGTTTGGCTGAAAAGCCCCAGTTGGTGACTCGCTTTCAAGAAGTCTTCCGGTCCATGTGGTCTGTGAATGGCGATTCAATCAGTAAAATATATGCAGGCACCGGAGCCCTTGAAGGGAAGGCCAAGGTAGAGCCGAATCTGTCAGAACATTAATTTTCATCTTTCTCCTCTCTGTAGAAAGATTTGAAATGGCTTTTTAAGTAATAGGTTTCTAAGTTAACAGGAGTCTTTTAGGATTATTTCTTTATGCTTTCATGACCTGTCTGATACATCCTTCCACAATAGTAGATTCTGATGATTAAATGCAACATAGACAATTATCTAGGCTTAAGGGGTAAGTATACTTTTAGAAGTAATCCACTGTATATGTACTTACATTATTTTATATGGCTTAATATTGTATATCTTTTCAGTCTCCAAGTGGATTCCCTAGTAATGGGAACAGGGACTGTCACTGACATGAACTCAGTGGATGGCTCTTTGATCACCTCCCCCTAATGGGGGAGCAGCCTTACCAGGCCACAGAGAAATACAGTGCAGCCAGTCCTGATGAGACCTGAGAGGCTGGGGTCTGATGAAAGGGGAGGAGGACCTCCCCTATCAGTGGACTGGGGGAGGGGCATGGGAGGAGATGAGGGAGGGAGGGTAGGACTAGGAGGGGGCTACAGCAGGGATACAAAGTAAACTGTAATTTATTTTAAAAATCAATGAATTTTAAAAATAAATAAATAAAATTGTTTATATTGATTTTAAATAAGATTTTTTTAAAAACCCATAGTCTTCATAAAGTATCCTGTCTCATTTGTGTTTATATTCTCTGTAGAGGGCCTCTGTTTAGGAGATATGTCACAAATAGTAGCAGGACATATGGTCCATCACCAATTTATGCAAGTGGTACAATGAACCCAGCATTACTTGGGCTTAATTATTAACTTTTTACTTTCTACTTGTTTTGCTTTTAAAAAGAAGCTACCAGTGTGCAGTAAAGGGTGGGATATGTGTTTAGTTATAATACTGAATCTCTCCAGGATGTGTAGCTGCTAGTGTTATCTTTCTGTTACTTTTTTCTTGGTATTTGGCTCTTGGTGTGAGATTTGGGGCTATATCTGGAACATGTTTTGTGATTCTATGTACTTAAATATTGTTTAACTGTTTAAGGGACCCTGGCTTTAATTAAATTTTATGCAAATTTCTACAATTCCTCAAATTATTTCTGGGTAAAAGTGAGAACATTTAGCTAGACCATGGTGGTTCACATCTATATCTCAGCATTAGAGACATTTAGACAGAAGGATTGCCAAAAGTTCAAGACCAACTTAGGCCATATAGAGAGGACCAGACCTGACAAGACCCACTTTAAAAAGAAAAAGAAAAAGAAAAAAAAAAAAAAACCAGTCAACAAAAAGAGCAAGCTCTAGCCATTTTCATGATCTCAGTGATCTCATGAGCGGTCGCGTAGCAGCTGAGGCTCTGGGAGGATTGCTCATCTCAGGACTCCGCTCACTCTGCCTCCTCTGCTGCAGGGCACCTCGGCTCACCTGTCAGGGTTAGTCTCTGTTCCAGATCCTCACTCCTAGACACTGCTTTCTTTTGAAAATCTGAAATTGCTTTTATTTATTCCTTTTAAAAATAGCATAATTCTTGCTATTAAAATCTGATTCTTCAACTGATACTTGAAAATACTCTTTTATATTCTTCTGTCTTTTGTTTCTTCTGTGACTTAAGACAATATATGTACCTAAGCTGCATATATTTTCAGTATTCTTATCTTTAACATAATGTATAGATATGAAATCTTTATATATAAATATTAAATATGCTAGTCTGAATTGAGCTAAAAATCTAACACCTGAACTGCTCTTTCTTTTCCTTTCTCTCGGCTCCTTTTGATTAATGCCTGATAATGTGAATGGTGAGTGTTTTTTGTTTTCAATAACATCATTTTATATATTATGTGACAAAAAAAATTTAATGCCATATTATAATTAGTGGCATATAAGAAAATTGGCTTTTTTATTGAAAAGAAGCCTATCATTAATGTTGTTTTTCAAAGGAATGAAAATTACACATTCCAAATGAAAGTTATTTTTGACAAAGAATCAAAGTAAATATGGTCTGATAATATGCCTAAATGAAATATTTGTTCACTAAAAGTTGTAATCAACCCTCTCACTTTCGGAATAGATATTTATACTTATGATTAATATTTGTATAGGCCACAAAATGTCTTTAATATACAAACTAAAATGTATGTATTATATTTGTGAGATGTAATTACAAATTTATTTATTAACTAGACCTTTGATTTTGGATTCAGTTTTATTTTTAACTACCATTAAATTATTGGGGAGTGAGAAACCTCACTTTTATACTGTCAGAGTACCCAGAAGGTTTTCTAGTAGCTATAAGTTCAGTGTATCTTCCTTTGGTCCCATGCCTCTTCCCACCCAGCCTACCCCACATTTTTTTAATTTAAATAAATACATTACAAAGTATTTGCTGTTCAATATATTACTATATGGAATTGTGGCATTTAGTTTCTTTTTTTGTGAAGACTATAAGAGAACAATTATATTTTAAAGCCTTTTCATGTAGTTATACATTTAAAAGATAATGATTAGGACCTTTTTAATATTAGAATTTTATAAAATCAATTTAAAATTGCAAAGTAACCATTGAGTAAAATCATCAGTATTTCAAACAAGAGCCCCCATGTTCCTTTCTCCCACAACAGGCTGGAAAGTTAAAAGATGGTGCTCGCTCAGTCACCAGAACCATTCAGAATAACTTCTTCGACAGCTCCAAGCAAGAAGCCATTGATATTTTGCTCTTGGGAAATACTCTAAACAGTGATTTAGCTGACAAAGCCCGAGCACTTCTAACTACTGGAAGTTTGCGTGGTATGTATACTTTGTGTTTTATTTACTTCATTTATTTGTAGTCCTAAAAAGTCTCAAAGATGTAAATCTGAACTTATCTACATGAGTACTTTTTAGGCTGTAGTTGAATTAAATAATTTTAGAAGGAATTTCTGTACAAGTGGGTTTTTTTTAAATAGCATTCTCCTGTGAAGCTTTTTTCTTGTCATGTGTTAATACTGTGAGTGATACTTTGCCACAAACTGGCTGTTTTGTTCTGAATACCGTGTGTACTTTCTTCTGTAGATCGTGACTGGGGCTGTGTGTAAGTGCTGCTAACCTGATGCAAGGCAGGGCTCCACAGCCTGTAAGCTAGTACATAGTGTGATCCAGCTAGACAAGCAATGTTTCATTGAGAAAGCCCTGTTCTGCATTGGTTAATTTTTCATAAATACTACAAATCATATCCTAACTTTGGTTGTTATTGTTTGAATTGGCTTAAGTAATAGTAATGGTTTAAAGTAGTGTTTCTTATTGACCACTAACTGCTATTATCCATTTTAATATTTCATATAAATATATAGCTTTCAAGGTAGCGCTTTACCTTTTATTGTATGCTTTTTAAAAATTTGCAGTTCTCATATTAATGAGTACACAAAAGCAATATTATGAGGAAACTAAGCATTCTTGTTACTGTAATACATTAGACTTCCTGCCCCTCCCCAACTTTACTGAGGTATAATTGACAGGTTAGATTTTTTTTTAGTTCCACTCTTTTCCCATTAGAACTCTATAGCACTGTAGACTTCTTTCCTGTTAGCCCAAACCTTCCAACACACACACTCCACACAGGACATTTTCTGTATCTGGAAATGTCTTCTTGAGACTGACCTTACAGGAGATCATAGCCTATCAGATTTCTCCTGATGCTGTGAAGGCCATTCATTACAAGCAGCTTCTCCAGAATGTATAAATAGGCTTGGGGGATGGGGCCTACTCAAAACTCTTTAAAAAAAAAAAAAAGTCTGACACTTAATACATCTTTGAACTTCAGACTTCTTCCTGGCTTCCAGAAGTAAGACTGACTGATTTCTGTTTTGTCACCTCTTTCCACCTGTGCCTACTCTGATGTGGAGGCATTAATAAGCAACAATTGGAAGTAAGTGTGTGAAGGAAAAGGACAAGCAAAGACGCTCAGTAACTCCCCAAGCTAAGCATCAGGTGTCTAGTTCCCTGCACATCTCTCCATGTGTAATATGCCTCTCAGAAGTAGTCAGCTCTACTGCCATGCTTGTTCTGAGACTGAGAGAGAACTTGCTCCACTTGATACATTAGGTAATGATGTGAACATGATGCCAATTTTGCATGAGCTTATGCGTGATTTTGCTGGCAAGCAACATTAGGCAAATGCAAAAAACTACCCAACAGCACAGTATGGGTACAGATATAGAAAACGTGCATAGCCATATGTGCATACCATAAACATCTTCCCTTTTGCAGTTCAATATATGTTTTGAGCCATACCCACTCACATCTGATGTTTCAACTTCTCATCCATTTTCTAATAGCACTTTTGCTACAGTTGCTGTGCCCCTCTGATGGCCATTTCTATAAGCCAACTTAATATTTTTTAAATATGTAGTGCCTTACTATTGCATAGTCATGCATTTCATAGCCATTTAACATATATAGTACTATGCTGCTTTTAAAATTAGGTTCCTGTCTTCTTTGATGCGTCACTTTTGAAGTTTTTATGTGTGAAGCCCAACTCCATTTTTCCCATAAGCCTTTACAGCCATGGGGATTTGCATACTGCAGTTTCATGTTTTTAGGATGCACTTGTCTTATTATAACTAAACTTAAAGCACTTATCAATTGGTGAGTCCCAGAAAAAGAACATTAAAAGTTATGTGTTATGATACTCCTTTCCATGACTTTGGTGTCCATTAGCCTCTTAGATTTTCATGCTCACACTCTGTCACACACATACTAACACACACATGTACACACACACACACACACAGAAGCATCTGGAAGAGGATGACCTTCACATTGTGAAGCAGTGGACATCAATGAGTCAGTACGAGATTTCCTCAGATACATAGGTTTGTATCAGTTACTGTTATTTACTATCTTTGCTGTTATAGCTTCAAAAGCAAATTCAAGTTGTCAACTTGAAAGAAATAAGTAAGGCCATCTCAGGATGTTTTTAAGGTAACACAATAGGTTTTAAATGTAACTTGTTGATTTACTAATGATTCTTTGTTTTCTTCTTGATGCATCCGTAGTTTCTGAACAGACATTACAGTCAGGTACAGTATAGAAAAATCAATGTATAAATAAAAGCAACCTTTTCTTTATTTTTCTAAAGCTGATGTTATACACACAGAGATGTAATTTTACCTTCACATTACAGGATAAATTAATTTTCTTTTACTCAGTTTTCAGAAATTAAGTACTTTATTCAGGAAGAAATATACAGGATTCTTTCTCTTCCTGAATCATAGGCATATCCCAATGAGAGATACTTCAGCTAGATTAAACCTCACTTTATATTTGCTTGAACATTGTCATTTTTTAGATCTTTCTCTTCAGAGGCTGCAGGAAAGGGTCTGAACATGACCATCTTGCATTGATTCAGACACCGTCCATAAGCACTCAGCACCGCCTTGCACAGAAGTTGCTAGCTCATCCCCTTACTTTGTGTATGATTTTTTTTTTCAATAACTGCAGACCTGCACTAAAATAAGATCTGAAACCTTTTCACTTCAAACAGCAGTATTTGCTCCCCAAGTTAGAGCAAGCAGATGCATTGGTAGTACTTAAAATGGCTCCTCTTTTCCTTGCCTGTGTATTCGTAGGAATCTCATCTCTTTAGTCTAGGTAGTTTGTACTTTTTATCTTTAAAGGTGAATCTGTAGCAAACAGGACAAAGCACAAGTCTTGCTAGAAATTTAGCTGAAAATCAATACCTTTTCTTCCTTTCCTATTGACGTTTTGCCTGATTACCAGTGTGGCTCTTCTGAGAAATTGTTGCCTTTTTGTTTTAAAGGAAAGTGGGGGAGCGATCACTTGGTTGTGCTGTGGGTTACGTAATGAGTACCGTTTCTATAGGATATGGTGTTTAGACAGACATTTGTAGTTTTAGCAGACTCTTTTCTGTAAACATATGAAGATGCCAACATGTTAAGAATAAACCAGGCTTATACTTTACCTTCTTATTCTATTTGTAAAGTGAGTTGACCTTATTAATTTGAACAACACGTCAGCCTGGTTTTGTTCACATGGCATTACTGGTTTTGCTCAGTTCTTTAAGCTGTGCAGTCACAGAATTGACGTCTTGACATTGAGTAGGTTTTTATTTCTGCTTTCACAGTAACAGTGATAACTTTAGAGTCCAGTGATGTTCATCATAGTTTAAGAGACTGGTTTTTGCTGGTTGTAGTCAGCTTTCTGTTGTCTGTGCTGAGGGCAGGGCAGATGATCTGCTTTTGTTAGCACCTGGTCACTACTACTGATAAACCAAACAGGAAGGTTAGAAATGTATACATCTGCTCTTAAATGAAGATATGGTTATCATTCAAATAATCTCCAGTTCCCAGAGAACTCCCAAGTCAAAAATACTTTCATGAGACTAATATGTCACTGACCTTTCCCAGTCTCAGTTGCTCAGGATACTGCTAGTATTGAATATCATAAATAAATAAATAAATAACATAGTAAAATGCAGTTATTTTGTAAAATATGAAAGATTATATGAAAATAAGCAAAGGAGGACAGTGGGTTCTGAAAGGCATTGTACAGTTTTAGCCAGGGGGATCAGAGAGGCCTTTTTGAAAGGAAAGAGCTGAAGGATGAAGGGAAGAGTGTTGTAGGCTGTGGGTACTGCAGGCTAAATGCTTTGTAGTAGGTGCATGCAAGCCTGATAAGAAGGCCTGTGGCTGAGTGGTGAGTGAACAGAGAGGGGCTGACGATGAGGACAGAGACCAGAGACCCCTGCAGGACACCACTAAGCACTTGAGCTCCTCTCAGTGAGATGGGAAGCATTCAGTATTGATTTCATTCCAGCATCTCATTTTCTTCCCTAATGCTTATTTTTGTGAGGGAGCCATTGTTCATCAAGCCCCACCTGTCAGTAATTTGAATCCTAAATGTGTATGTTTTAAAGTGTTTTTGTTTAGGGGGAAATGAAATTTATGTTTTTACCAGGCTCTTAATAAAATTGTAAGTCAGTTGCTGTATTGCTAAAAAAAAAAAAAAAATGGCTTTTAAGTTTTATGTAGTATAAACCAGCATACCAGTGAACTAGAACAGGTCCTCTTGCATGCTTTATGTTTCTACAGTCATTCTGAAATAGTTTCTATGTCCAGTCTTTAATTTCATTGATTCAGTGTGGTTAATGCCTTCGGCTGGGCTTGGCATTCAAGGCTGATCTCTTTCTGTGCCTGCGCATGCATCTTATTTGTGCTTGTGATGGTAATTGTGTTTTCCAGATACCATCTGCTGATGAAAAATACTTTTACAAATGGTTTACTGCAGCTAACATTCTCTTGAATTTTATTTTCGATTAGCATCTTCCAAAGTCTTAAAGAACATGTGTGAGAACTTCTACAAGTATTCAAAACCCAAGAAGATTCGAGTATGTGTTGGAACCTGGAATGTGAACGGTGGAAAGCAGTTCCGCAGCATAGCATTTAAGAACCAGACACTCACTGACTGGCTTCTTGATGCTCCCAAGTTAGCTGGCATCCAGGAGTTTCAAGGTTGGATTTTTATTTCAGGGGTTTAATTAAAGTCTTGACTGGAATGTGATACTTCACTGTGGAAAAGAAACAAGCTTCTGTTGGTAGTTGAAAAGCCAACACTCTCAAGTCTGATAAAAAGCTTACTTCCCTTTTTAGTTTTAGACATTTTCTACTTAGTTAAAAAGAAAAATGGTAGAGCTGGGTATGGTGGTTTACATCTGTAATTCCAGCACTCCAGAGACTGAGACAGGAGAATTTCTTTAATTTCTAGGGAAGCCTGGACTACACAGTAAAAGTTTATTTTACATAGTAAAAGTTTGTTTTGGTTCATTAAACAAAACAAACTTTTGGTTCATAAAACAAAACAAACAGAAGCAAAAGTCCTTTTTTTTTTTTTTGCCAATTGTTTCTCAGGAAATTGGGATGGAGACATCTTTGAAGGCAGCCACATATATAAGAAAAAAAAAAACTACTTCTGTTTTTATTTGAACAGACATGAACCAAGATTATCTTGTAGTTGATCATTTGTACTCTATTATTTAAGCCCAGGATGGTTCATTTTCCGGGGTGGGTTGTGAGAAGTCTTATAGAAATTATAGTAACTTGGTTGTGAAAAGGGCCTGGAGAGATAGATTCTGTTCCGGAATCTCTGCGGCACCTGCACAGATGCAGGGCACATAAGCCCACACAGGTACACACACACACACACACACACACATACACACACACACAAAATAAATTAAAAAGAAAAACAAACTTGTTGTTCATTGTGGATATTCTGCCACCAAGCTGTTGATAGCAGAACTTTCCAACATTATGGTAGTATTAGAATCAGGATCTTACTCTACTTAAACTTTCTTTAAAAATATTCTGTTGTTACCAGCATTATGCATGAAGGTGCTATGTATGAGAAATTTTGCTAAATAGAAACTTTCCTTTCTAAGTAATTTTTATTCAATCACATCTTAGCTTTTGGAATTTCTTTCAAACATTTTATTAAAATTGGGCCATTTTCAGTTTTATTAATCCAAGTTGGAAAAGAGGGATTATAATAGAATGATTAATAATAATAAAAACAGCATGATAGTTTTTTTCCACATACTTAGTTCTTGTAGCAAACAGAATAATTCCTTTAACTGCAAATTTGATTCACTTTCACCTTTGAGAAGTAACTGTTTCTCTTTTGTTAGTGGCACAAATTTTAAGTTGTTTTCAAGTGATTTATTTAATTTTTAAGGATCTTCAAAATAATCTTAAAGAGACTTAAGTTTAAAGTAATGTAGCTCACTGATGAATGAGTGAGCTTTTATTCTTTTTAATTTTTTTTAAATTTTTACTGTTAACATAAATTTGCTTAAATTCAAAACACAAAAAAGATTTTTATGTGATCTGGGGCTATGCTTTCTTGGGTGAGGTCATTTGAGCAGTGCTGTATTTAATGGTATTTTTAAACGCTTAATTGTAGATAAAAGAAGTAACCCAACTGATATATTTGCAATTGGCTTTGAAGAAATGGTGGAGTTGAATGCTGGGAACATTGTGAATGCAAGGTAAGCTAGCATGATAGCGGCCCTGGGAGACAGTGAGTGAGCCGTCACTACAAAGTTGACACTGAGACATGTGGAAGGGGCTTTTTAAATTGGAAATAGCAGCTCTCCATATTGCTGATAATCTCTTTCTAAAATTAAAATGTTAATTTTATATTAGAAGTTAATACTGAAAAATTATAAGCAATTATTTTAAAATAATAGGAACTGGCAAGATGGCTTTTCACCAAACCTGATGACCTGACTCTGGAACCAACATAAAAAGTAGAAGGTGAAACCAGCTCTACAGAGTTGGCTTTTGACCTCCAGACGTACACTGTGGTGTGCATGGCCATGCACACACACACACATACACACATGTGCGCGCACACACACACGCACACAGAAGTAACTTTTAAAATAAGCACAGTTAACATAAATAGTTTTTCCTTCTTTTTAACATTTCTAATCAGAAGTTAACTGGGAAGCAGGTTTTATGGTTTTTACAAATTGTTTTAATGTGTCTAGTAAGAAAACTGGATTGGAAAAAAAAGAAAGCTGGATTCTTATATACACTTCATGTACTTCTACATTGTGCTACAGTGTTGAAATGAGTGAATTATGTGAAGAAAAACCATATTTTAATAACTTTTCTAGAGAAATGTCTCCTCTGACATATACTATATCAAAACTCAACAAATGGTAGTACCGCTTAAAGATTATTTGAAAATGGGATCTGAAACCTTGTTAGTGAGCTTTTAAAAAGCAGATTTGTTTGTATGTGTATGAGTGTTTTGCCTGTGTGTATATAAGTTACTACATGCAGGCTCCTACAGAGGTCAAAAGAGGGCATCAGATTCTCATAAAATTGGAGTTACAGATGGTTGTGAGGTACCATGCTGGGTGCTGGGAACTGAACATGGTTGCCCTGCAGAAATAACCAGTGCTTGTAACTGCTGAGCAACTCCCAACACTGATTAGTGAGCTATTTGTGCTTTCTTTTTTTTAAATTACACTTTATTCACTTTGTATACAAGCTGTAGCCCCCTCTCTTGTCCCCTCCCAATCCCATCGTCCCTCCCTCATCTCCTCCCATGCCCCTCTCCAAATCCTCCTCCCTTTCCCTCTGACCCTTAGTCTATCAGGTCTCATCAGGACTAGCTGAATTGTCTTCCTCTGTGGCTTGGTAAGGCTGCTCCCCACTCAGGGGGAGGTGATCAAAGAGCCAGCCACTGAGTTCATGTCAGAGACAGTCCCAGTTCCCATTACTGTGGAACCCACTTGGAGACTGAGCTGCCATGGGCTACATCTGCGCAGGGGTTCTAGGTTATCTCCATGCATGGTCCTTGGTTGGAGAGCAACAGAACGAAAAACTCTGGACTCTTTGTACTTTCATTGCACTAAATGTGTTGGTCTTTTACCTTGGCCCTTGGCATGGTCCTTTTTTCTTTTTTCTTTTTTTCAGGGGGGTGGGTGGGTTGGGGGACAGGGCTTCTCGGTGTAGCCTTGGCTGTCCTGGACTAACTTTGTAGACCAGGCTTGCCTCAAAATTACAGAAATATGCTTGCCTCTGCCTCCCAAGTGCTGGGATTAAAGGCATGTGCCACCACTGTCTGGCATTGCAAACAATTTTTGTAACAAGTCATTTTTAACCAATTATATCTCAAAAACAGTCTATATAGAAAATTCAGATAATGTGGACTGCCCATTGTAGAAGGCCTTCATTCATTATCACTGTAGGAAATACAGAAGTGTAACTGAAACCTTGCAGCATTAGGTCAGGTCAGTAGCTCCTGGAGAGTGTTGGTGTGGGAGAGAAGTGGCTATTCCTCAGTGGTCAGTGCACAACAGTGAGGGATATATTGACTTCTAGGGTAGTTTGTGTTCTAACTCTGGTGAAGTATTTCCATGAAGTATAGTTTTGAAAATGTCACTCAACACAAAGAACGTGTATTGCGCTGGGAAAATAGTAGTAATTCTGTTGCTTTAGGAAATGTTCCAAGAACTTCTCCAGACCTCACTTGACTACTGCTAATCTAAAGCTGTATAACAAATTCAAAGTATATGAGCATAACTGGAAGCTTAGGCTGTTTTTTAAAAAGTGTGCTTGCTTTTAAAGGTGAGCAGTTGCCCATCTTTTGTGACATTTTAAGAGATTTCAGAAGGAAATTCTGGACTGAAACGTAGTGTAGTCATCAGTCTTGCAAATGGCAGTTATTTTCTTAGTTAAACTAAGTAATAGTTTAATTAAGGAAACAAAAGAAATCTGTCTTAAGTCGCTTATTTTGCTATTGGAATATCTTTCTTGAAAGTATATTTTAAGGTAGTACATACTCTTAGGGTCCCTGATATCAAAGAAATTCATTCATTGTTTTCCTAAATAAAGGAAATCTTTCCTAAAGACTTTTCTTTAATAAATGGTTTTCTTTTTACGTTTGCTTAACCAGTATCTATTAATCATTTTACTCTAAATGCTAAAGATACATCTGAATGAGTGAAAAGGACAAACACTCTTGTCTGCGTGGAGATTGTCTTCTACTGAGAATATACTGACAGTGCTAGGAAGTTTAATAAACAGGTGGCAGAGCATGTTAGAAATGTGCCAAATAAGGTGGGGTCTGTGGAGGTGGGAGAGGTCGAAGCAGGATAGGGTTCATTGTAGAGATGACTTGACGAGTGACCTGAAGAAAGTGATCTTCCAGAATCTGCATCACAGTTTTGGCATTATTGTTGGAGAGTTTTATTTGGAGATGGTATGGCACATGAACTAAGTTAGGTGGCTGTAAGGTTGTATTCTTGCTTAGTATTTATGTGACCTGGAATAACAAGAAGAACAAAAAACGTTTTTTTTTTTTTTTACCCAATTGGAGGCTCTGAGGTTCAAACTCAGTACTCTGAAAACTTACAAAAACCAAAGAAGCATTTATCCTGCCTTTCTTCTGTGACTGCATTGCAGGATAACTGAATAGTTGATCAGTTCTTTCTGAAGCTTATTTACAATTGCCTTTTTGTACTGTTCCAAAATGAACATTTTACAGCTATTAATTAGTAATAGATCTGTACACTGATCATCAGTAAGTGATGTTGATTGATGATGTTCCCTGAAGAACAGCCATGAGCAACTCTACAAAGAGTGTATTAGCCCCATTTTTGCCAAAAGAAATACACAAATAAAGCTGAGCTGCTTGTTTAATCAAGTTGCTATACTAGTCAGTGTAAAGGAAAAATGAGTTATATGCAGGGACAAGCTGAGATACCATAAGAACACATTAGCCAAATGTAGACTGCGGACATTTTTACAGGCAAGTGGTCTGGTTCTTGCTTTTGTAATTGCCATTATGTATGTGAAGTGACAAGGAGGGTGGAGGACCATTGAGACTAAGCGAGTTAATAGATGTGGCCAGTAACACACGCTGAAACCATATTTGGCCTGTTCTAAGAAACAAATGTATTGCAAGAAGACTTTTATTTTCAGAAAATCAGGGAAGTTAAAATACTAATTGCATATTGGGTGATACTAAGGGTATTGTAATGATGGTACTATGGTTATGTAAGGATAAAAATGCCCCATTGTATTAAAGACACAAAAGTAATCATGAGTGAAATGCTACATGTCTTAGGTTTGGTCTAAAATATCCCATGTTTACAAGAAAGAGGGCAAGAAGGAGGAAGAGAGATTTTGAAGCTAAATTGTGATATATAGTGACTTACTTTACCAATTTTAGGCTTTTTAATTTTTTCATAAATTATTTAAAAGAAAAAATTTTAAATTAAAAAAAAAGTTTAGGGGACTGGAGAGGCAACTTAGCAGTGAAGAGCTCCTGATGCTCTTCCAGAGGACCAGTATTCAGTTCCTAGCACCTAAAAAGGGGGCTCACAACAGCCTGTAACTCTGTCTCCAGGTTTTCTTTGTCCTCCTCAGATACCTACACACACCTGACATGCACTTAAAAACACACACACAGTTTGTAAATAAATAAAACTTAAATTCATGAAAATAAGAAAACTAGGGGGTGAGATAAGGTGATATGTAGAAGTATATGTTTCTTCATTAGCCTAATAAGACTTGAAACTAAAGTGCTTTCTGAGTCATTCACCTCAGGGCTTTTATTAAGTCATTTGCCTTTGGGTTTTGTTGTTGTTGTTGTTGTTTTTCTGTTTTCCGAGACAGGGTTTCTCAGTGTAGCCTTAGCTGTCCTGGACTCACTTTGTACACCAGGCTGGCCTCGAATTCAGAGATCGCCTCTGCCTCCTGGAGTGTTGGGATTACAGGTGTGCGCCATATTACATGTGAACTCTTTTGTTTCTTGGTAGGCTTTTTATTTTAGCATTACTTGTTTATTTGTGTGTGTGTGTGTGTGTGTGTGTGTGTGTATGGAGGCACACATGTGCAATGGTGTGCATGCAGAGGTCATAGGATAACTTCAGAGGTCAGTTCTCACGTTCCCCAAGGTTGTCGGGCTTGGTAGTGGCACCTTCACGTGGTGTGCCATCTCTCTAAACCCTCATTTCCTTTTGGAGGAGCTGTAGATGTTTGAAGTGTATTATTTTCGTTAAGCTGTAAGTTTTTCTTTTTAATGGAAACAAAAACAGTTTGCATGAAATTTTCTCCTTTTTAAGAAATTGGATATATAAAAGTGTGGTATCTTCCTAAAGATTCCCTCTTTAATACTTTGGTAGCACAACAAACCAGAAACTATGGGCAGTAGAGCTGCAGAAGACCATCTCCAGAGACAACAAGTACGTTCTTCTGGCTTCAGAGCAGTTGGTGGGTGTCTGCCTGTTTGTATTTATCAGACCACAGCATGCTCCCTTTATCAGGTCAGTAACAGGCACTCCCCTGTGGCACTCTTCACTAAATGACGAGAAGCGTCCTGGAGTGTGCAGTGTCCTCTCTTACGTTTACTCGCTCTCTCTGTTTTAAAGGGATGTTGCGGTTGACACTGTGAAGACGGGCATGGGAGGTGCAACTGGGAATAAGGGGGCAGTTGCAATCCGAATGCTCTTCCACACCACCAGCCTGTGCTTTGTCTGCAGCCACTTTGCTGCAGGGCAGTCACAAGTCAAAGAGAGAAATGAAGATTTTGTAGAGATAGCACGAAAACTGAGTTTTCCTATGGTAAGCTTCTGCTGTTTTTTCTTTAAGATAAACCTCTGAAATATATTTTAATTTACTCCACATTTTCTGCCAGCAGTTTTGAAGATTTAAAGCAGTTCTGAGAAATGTCAACAGTACTCATCTACTTTGTCTTGTTGCTATTGGGCTCACAAAAACAGTGTTGATAGTGGCAAGCACATCTGAGGCAAAGAAACAGTGTGAAGCACATTGAAATAGTATTTTGAACTTCAAATGCCGTCTCATGTTTCCAGGGAAGGATGCTGTTTTCCCATGACTATGTATTTTGGTGTGGTGATTTCAACTATCGAATTGATCTTCCTAATGAAGAAGTTAAAGAGCTCATAAGACAGCAAAATTGGGATTCTCTTATAGCTGGAGATCAACTCATCAATCAGAAAAATGCAGGGCAGGTAAATACATACTGATGAGATAATTGTGTCACAAAGGGGACTTTTGGAGGGCTGGAGAGGAGAGACAATTCAGCAGTTCAGTGTGTTTGCAGCTCTTAAGAAAACTAAGGTTCAGTACCCAGCACCCACACATTGGGCAGCTCACAAACCACCTGTAACTCCAGGTCCAGTGTCCTTTTCTGGCCTTTGCAGGCACCTACACATTACATGGTGCACGTATAGACATAAAAAGGCATAAAAAGATGCACAGAAATAAAAAGAAATGTGTTTGTTTTTCTTCCGATAGAGAGAAAGAAAATAACAGAATTTGGGGGCCAGGGAGATGGGAAGGGAATTAAAGAATTTGCCATGCAATCCTGAAGATCTAAGTCTGATCTTCAGAACCTACACAAAAAAGCCCAGGTGAGAGCCCTGGCGAGGAGCGTGTATGCCTGCAATCCTCAGGAAAGGGGGCTGACACAAGAGGGTCAGCCAATTGCCAGAAGCTTGTGGACTAGCCAGCCTGGAGTAAAACTGTAGAATCTAGGTACATCCCGCCTCGTTGAGATAGAGGGCAGGAACCAACTCCTAAAAGTTGTCCTTTGACCTCCACATGTGGACTGTGGCACATATTCCTCATTCAGCATACTCACACATAAAATTATAAATATACACACAAGAAACAGCAGTTGTGAAATGAGGATATGAATTTTGACAACTAAACATATTTTCTTATTCCATTTCTGTATTTATTGGGAGCTGTTTATGCATATCTGTAGGTAAACATACAGAATTATTTTTTCTTGAAAAAGGAAAGAAAAATAAGAAAGGGGAAAAGAAGATTAAAAGAAAATTATAATTCTTCCTAGAAAAAAATGCATATATATGTATGTGTGTGTGTGATACACTTTCAAACAGAAGACATAATTTTAGGGGATGATGATAATGTGGAATCTCGGCTTAAATAGAAGTGATTGGAGCTCCTGGTATAGTGTCTAGCTTGAATTCTTATACCTTGGTGACTACTTCAACTTTTCAGATGACAGCTCCATAATTTGAGAGTATACCAGGCTAAATGATTCCCAAATACTATCTTCTACTTTTTTTTCTTTTTAAGATGGGGCAAGACTGGGTATTGAACCTAGGTCCTCATGCTTTCAAAGCAAGTGCTCTGCTTCAAAACTACAATCCCAGTTTTTCATAGAGTTCTGAATGTCTCATAAAGCAGGGTGATTTTCCTTATTTATGTTTTAAAGTTTCATTAATGGACAGTTAAGTGATAGGGAAAAAGTCACATTTTAGGACTGTGGGTTTTTGCTTTTCTAAAAATTTTTCTTCTGTTAGTGTTCACTGAATAGATATTTTATATGAGATTATTCAGCACATAAACATAAACATATAGGACTAGAGAGATGGAGCCAAAGCCTAATTCTGGCCTCCATGAACACGAGCACACACGTGCAAAGACCAACACACAGATAACAAAACCGTATCAGCTCAGTTCCTAGCACAGCAGACATGGGTTGCTCTCAGCCTTGGTCAGAGAAGCTACTCTTTGTAGTGTTAGTTGTCAGTGGAGAGACACATAACTGCCAGAGTGCTGCAAATAAGACACTGAATGCTCAGCCCTTAGTCATTCATCCATACTAACCACCACCAAGGTCCAGGGAACATCTCAGGAGATGAGGAAGAAAGAGATGTAAGGACAGCAGAATGAGGTGGAGTGCTGTGACACATGTCTATGGCAGTCATGACTGTAGCAGCTGTAGTACCTCCTCAACACCTAATAAGACTAGGCCAGCTAGAATTGCAGCTGGATGATCTCTAGGCCCCACCCCCTTCTGGGGGAGTGTTTGGCAGTTGATAGTTGGTGGTTGGAGGGAGAATCATTTTTCTAAGGCTGGGGCCACTGGTAGGTTTTTCATGCTCAAGTACAGTGGTTCTCAACCTGTGTGTCAGGACGCCTTTAAGAGTCACATATCATATATTTACATTATGAGTCATAACAGGACCAACAAAATAATTTTATGACTGGTGGTCACCACAACATAAGGAGCTGTGTTAAAGGGTCTCAGCATTAGGAGGGTTGAAAGCTGCTCTAACGGATGTACGGCACTATTTGGATTTAATGAGTTAGCAAAAAAGAAGATGACATGATACCGTAGAGAATGGGGGAGGGTTGAAGGGGAGAAATAGAGGTTGAATATCATGTTTAATTGCACATGTGCATTCTCAAAAATCACAATTTAAGTGAAAACATAAACATTTTGAAATAACTTTGTTTATGTTTATTTTAGATTTTTAGAGGATTTTTAGAGGGAAAAGTAACATTTGCTCCAACCTATAAATATGACTTGTTTTCTGAAGACTATGACACCAGTGAGAAGTGCCGTACCCCTGCATGGACAGACCGTGTCCTCTGGAGAAGGAGGAAGTGGCCTTTTGACAGATCAGGTTAGGAGTGGACTTTTTATTTAGGTAAATTAATGTGAGTTTGTGAGAAGAAAGCAAGCAATGATGAATATTAAGCAACAACCAGAGCTTTTTTTTTTTTATACAAAAGTTACCTAGCATAAAACAAACACTTTAAAAATATTTTATATACTTTTTTTAGTGACATAATTTCATGTAAAGTGAAGAAACATTTATTTTGTAAAATTTCTGATTGCAGTCCTAAAATTATTTTTGAATGACCACTTAGCTATTAAACTGCTATGAAGCATTGTTTAGTCCCAGGCCTTAAGTAATGTTAGAAGTAAGCAACACACTAATTCTTCCCAAGGAAAAATAAAATAACTTGTCCAGATATATTTCTAGTTTAAAGATGTCTAGGCTGCCTACTTCCAGACTTCTGGCTTTTTAGCCTCAAACTGTTGTAAGGTTCTAAAGGAAATAGGCACTTATTTGAGTCAGATGACCTGTCCTACACAAGTGGCCTCTCTCAAATTTTCTTTTATTCTGATTTCAGCTGAAGATCTAGATCTTCTGAATGCTAGTTTCCAAGATGAAAGCAAAATCCTTTACACATGGACCCCTGGCACCTTGCTGCACTATGGGAGAGCCGAGCTGAAGACATCCGACCATAGGTTTAAACAGTTTTTCTAATGATGCTTGAAGTTTGTTAGAAATAAATCCCCTTAGAAATATTCCTAATACAGCTACCTTACTTTGTGCCTTAAGGCCCGTCGTTGCCCTGATTGATATAGATATCTTTGAAGTTGAAGCTGAAGAGAGACAAAAAATTTATAAAGAAGTCATTGCAGTCCAGGGCCCACCAGATGGCACAGTGCTGGTCTCAATCAAAAGTTCTGCACAAGAAAATACTTTTTTTGATGATGCTTTGATTGATGAGCTTCTGCAGCAGTTTGCACACTTTGGGGAAGTTATACTCATAAGGTGAGTGAGGGGTCTGCAACCAGAGTGCATATAAGCAGTAGTTTCTACACTGGAAAGCCTAATGTACTGACCAACTAGTGTGTTAAGAATGATATGTCCAAACTAAAGAGCCATATTTAGGATGTTATTCAAGAACTCCTGGGTTTTGAAGTTAAGTTCTCTACTTGAAAAACTTAAAGTGAATAATGAAACTGTTACATGAACAATTTGAAGACAAAGATTTGAGCTCAGGAATGATTTCTGCAATATTTCCTCTACAGAGAAGCAATGTAGCAAGCTCTGTGTGAGAGGAAAGCTGTGGATGGCAATTTTAGTGTTTTAAGGAGAGAAAAGTAAAGGGAGCAGGCTTGATGGTATACACCAGTACTCTAGGATCCAAGAGGCTGAGGCAAGTGGATCATGAGTTCAAGACCACTGTGTACTACATAGAGAATATATAAGTAATTGCCTTTAATAAGTAAATAACCTGGAGAGATTGTCTTTTCTCTGAGCTTAAGAAATCTGGTGTTTAAGGTCATTATACAGTTTCCAGCCAGCAGAAACATGGTAAGTAGTAGGAGCTATCTGTTTGAGTCTTGGGTCCTTGTGTTTACAAAACTATATGCCTCTTGTTTTAACAGTGTTTTTTTTTTTCTTTCATATGTATAACTGTTGTGGGAAATTGAATTTCATGTGTGTCTTTTAATTCCATCTGGAAATGAGTAGTACGTAATTACTTTGTATGTCATTCATCTGCTTTTTAGGGTGTGTTTTATTTGTACTCAGTGGGCAAACTTCTATACAAGGCAGTGTAGAAATGCAGAGGAAAACTTAGGCATGGTGTGTGCTTTAATCTACATGGAAAGACGTCAGAGTGGCTTTGTCTCCACAGGATGCAGATGGGGTGGTTTCTGTAGCGTGGAAGCAAGCCTGAGACATAGCAGGTCCTTTCAGGGAGCAGAGCCTGAGCAAATGGAAAGAAAATGTGTTTAGACGTACCTCAGATCGTTTGTTTTTTTTTACACTTCCCCCTCAAGTGTTCGAGAGCAGTCTCTTTTAAATCTTCAAAATGGTATAACATTTGATCCTGAGAGATGGCGCAGTGAACAGAGGCACAACCTGGCCTGGGATCCATGTGAGGTGGAAGAAGAGAGGCACTTTACAGAGCTGTCCTCTGAGCTCTACACGCGTGCCCTGGCGAGAATGAGTGAATTCTTTTCTAAAAGACTTAAAAACTTAAGGCTCTAGAAAGTACACTGTAAAATCTCCCAGATTTACCAACAGCAGTAAACCTTGCCAAGTATAGAAATGTCAGGCCACCGGAAACATCTGTGAACTATGTGAGTGAGTGGGCTGCAAGTAGCTTCATGAGCAAATGTAAAATACAGCTTTGAGTTTGAAGACCCCAAGTTATATAAGAGAGAGACTGGTAAAAGAGAAGGGACTTGTGTCTTTTTTTTTTTTTTTTTTAACTCACTGGGTTCTTCCTAGTTCAGAACTGAAGCTAAAAGCTTTCCTCAGAATACTGTCAACATTAGGGAGAATATTGATGAGAAGCTCGCTGTTACTGTAATCTAAGGCCATGGGTGTCTGGACAGTTAGGATATTCTGACACCAGGGTTACCAAGTTAATAAATAAAAGCAGATAGTAAAGAAGGGTGGATGTGAAGGTTACAGCTGTGATCACAGTGCCATTACCAAAGAACAAACAATGTTTGGAGCTCAGGATAGGGTATACCCAAGAACAGTCTTACAGGGGTTATCCTCTCTTGCCATTTGGTAGTA
Organism: Pachyuromys duprasi; assembly: GCA_028658305.1. Taxonomy (NCBI): domain Eukaryota; kingdom Metazoa; phylum Chordata; class Mammalia; order Rodentia; family Muridae; genus Pachyuromys; species Pachyuromys duprasi. The sequence goes on along the minus strand of CM053753.1, from coordinate 101,247,572 downwards.
TTTAGGTAAGAATGACATCCCTGTATACTGACAGCATTCTTGTAACTTAATAACTTCATGCCAGAGAAGCTGAGTCAGTTGTCATTGTGATGACTAAGTGATTATAAGGTGTACCCATGTGTACTTGGCTTCAGTAGAGCACAGTAATTTGGCTTACTTTTACTTGGTCTCTCTCTCTCTCTCTCTCTCTCTCTCTCTCTCTCTCTCTCTCTCTCTCTCTTAAAATCCATAATCTTTTAGAATCTGGGCATAAGAAAGAAAGGTTTTTCTCCTTACAGTAGGGGAGGTTCAGTTTGTGAAATTGCTTCTGTAAATCAGACAGATAAGCATTGTTTTTTTTTCTTTGATTATAAATATCATTATAGAATCAGTGACTCTTTGAAATGTGTCCTTTGTGTCTTTTGGGGAGGGGATAATGAGGGAGGGTAATGGGGTTTTGTTTCCAGGGTATAAACTTGGAATTAGAACAAAGACCCAGAGAGGAAGGAATGTCTAACCTGAAACTCCTTGTGACCAAGTTGGGTTATTTGGGCATTTCCTTCCCATTAATAGTCCCTCTTATCTTTCTTAATCAAAGAAAATGACCTTTGGGAAAGTCACTGAAACAGTAGAAAGACATAGTGCCTGACTGCAGAGTGGGTAGATGTGACTTCCAGCATGAGGGTCATCTTCAGTGAGGCCCTTTCTCCTGCCTGTGTTCCTAACAATAAAGGAAGCAGTCTGGCAGGGCTGTGTGGGAAGAGCACCCTCCTCTGAGTACCAGTCCAGTGGCCATCATGTGTTCTTCTTGGCCCCAACTGTTCATTCATAAGCAGTGACTAGAGAGTGAGCTAGTTATGTCTATATAATTGAGTTAATCATATTCTTATGTAACGCTTTTCTTTCTCTTAAGATTCGTAGAAGATAAAATGTGGGTAACATTTTTGGAGGGAAGCTCTGCCTTGAATGTTCTGAGCCTAAATGGTAAAGAGGTAAGATAGATTTGGTAATTCTAAACCATTTGAAATATGTCTGAAGATTATATTTTAAGGCATGCAAATTGACTGTCTAAATGTATTTTTTTCAGTTAAGGAAAATAGAAGACTGAACTGTGTGAAGGTTATTTAATATTTTTATCTAGATTAGTTTTCTGCCTAATGTAAGTTTTTCACTTTTCCCTTCAAGATATTAACCATTGACAGAAACGAAAAGGAAAACATGTTCCTGCCTAATTTGATTTCTGTAATATTTATGCAAAATATTATAACGTTTAAATTGAGAGTAGGTATTCCAGTTCCTCTACATTGTTATCAAGTATAGAACATGCTTTATTTCCAAGAGGCAGAAGGCCCTCCTCATTCCCAGGAAGTTATCTGTCAGGCAGCTGTCAAGTGCCCTGTTCCAGCATGGATACATAATTTCCACAGAGAGCAAACATATAGCATTGCAGCATTTTCAGATTTAACCATTGGGGATGTTTCCACTCTATGATTTGAAATGACACTGGTGTGGAACTTACTGCTGACCTGGAGTAATTTTGTTTCTGTGAAATGTTGCATCTGTCAATTTTTATGAATCTGTTTTTCTTTTCTAGCTAAATCCTACATTGCTAAGTATATGGTCTGTAGACAAAATTAGACTGAATTCTAGTTCCATTTCTCCAACAGTGAGCAACTCTGTCAGGACAGCCTCTCTTGTCATGTCACCTTAACTTCCTTGAAAAAAAAATTTGCATGTGTGTATTGCTTGAGTTTTGTTTGTTTGAATGCAGTACTGATATATTCATGTCAAAATGAATCAGAAAAACCAGAAAATGTCAGATATTTAGTTGACCCTTTTGGAGGTACACATTTCTAAACCTCTAATGTATTGCCTTTAGTTAATTTAACCCTAAGCTTTTCAGGAATTATCCCATTTCAGAGAAAATCTGAAGCATCTAGGCATAGTGGCACTCACCTGTGATGCCAGCTCTTGGGAGGCTGAGGCAGGGGCCTCACTGTGAATTGTAGGCCAGCCTAGGCTACACAGTGAGACTGTGTTTTAAAATAAAAACAAATGCAAAACACACACAGAAGGAAATTTTTTAAAGTGTTTTTAAAATCTATTTGGTAAATATAAATCTGTGCAATATGTAGGAAAATGATGAATTGATTTTAATACTTAGGCCTGATAAGCAAGTAGGGGATTTAAGGAGCCTGACGTCAAAGCTCAGCTGCTGTTAGACAAGCCAGGCTGTTCAAGTGAGTAGCTTCTGACCTCTGTGCCTTCAGGGAGTCCTGAGAGCAGTAATACTTTGAACTTTGGAATCTACTCACAGAATCACCAACTCTGTATTGACCATAGCTACACAGGTCATTTATAAATATTTCCTGCTGAGGAACTCTTCAAACAAAAGAAAGTTGAAACTTTATGAAAGAGCTTGTAACTAGGAAGCTGTTCTGTTGTATGTTTTGGACTTTAAGAGCTTTTCTTGTACATCATCTCCATGTCCTTGACGAACAATCTCATAACCAACAACAAACTTTTTGAAGAGTTTAAAAAAAATACAACAATGAGACAATGAGACTTGATTATAACATGTTGGTGTTTTATTAAATAATAGATATAAGTATATATTTTTAAAAGCCGAGGGCATGCTTAATGTGCTTTACATGCTGCAGCCATTCTAGTTCAAGAACAGTTAATTTTTGTATAAGATTCAAGATAATCTTCACACAATATTCTCCCAACATTTGAAATGCTAAAGCCATAAGTTAGCACATAGCATACAGTGGAACAGTTCTCAGGACCATTGTGCCAAGTGAGAGAGGACCAGACAACAGCAAGTACATGTGTAAGGCCTTCTGTCTCCTCTATGGTTGTTTCAGTGTAGGAACAGGTATTTAATGTATGGCTCCAAACCAAAATCACATACCAGGTTATCAGTGCTTTGTATTTGATCAGGAAGAGATACTAGCTAGAGTAAAGGAATCCTAGCCACTTTTATTTGGCAGAAGGTCTAACCTGCAATGGGAAAATTTTAGTCTATGTGGAAGATTTATTTTGACTAGAATCTAATTAAACTGCCGCTGCCACTGCATGGTGTAACATAGGTACGCTTTCCCCACAGGAGTTTTCATGTTAATACACTTTCCTTCTGTATCTTTTTTTAATCAACTAGTTATTAAATCGGACTATAACAATTACTTTAAAAAGTCCAGACTGGATTAAAAACTTGGAAGAAGAGATGAGTTTAGAGAAAATCAGTGTCACGTTGCCCTCGTCAACAAGCTCCACCCTGCTTGGTGAAGATGCAGAGGTCACAGCAGACTTTGACATGGAAGGTTTGTATACTGAACACATGTATTCTGCACTTTAGGAAAGTTTGTCCCAGCACTAATGACTTAGTATCCCGCATTATCTCTCTCCTTGAACACAGTATTAATAATGGTTTGTTTCGTATAGTATGTTTATTGATTACATTACACTTGGTAATTTATGTGCTATTTTGTCATTAAAGAGTAAATTCATTTGCATATTTTAGTTTATATTTTATGATAAAAACACAGGTTGGTACTTTGAGTGTGCCAGTTTGTGTTTATAATTATAGTTAAAGATAAAGGGTGTCTCTTAGACACTTGGTGACATAGCCTTCAGAAAAAGGGACTTGAAAGGAAGGCTAATGTTCTGGGTTGTGAATCCTGTTGCCTGGGGACCCTACTTTCCAACTCTTAGGTAAGTGGAGATGAGACCTGATGGGAGAAATGGATCTATGTTGGGTGAAAAGGCTTGAAGTGGGAGATGTCTGGCTAAGTGTGAAAGCTTGTTTACTGTGAGGTTTCAAGGTTCCTGCGAGCTTCCAGTCAGCCCAGCTCCAAGTGCAGCTAACGGATAGGCGTCTTATGTAAGGGCATTTGCACTGACTCTAACTTTTATATTTACAAATAGTTTTACAAGTCCTTGTGCTTATTTCCTGTGTGTTGGGAATGCCTTAACATTTGTCTTTTAACTTTTAGCCCTGCAGAGCCTATTGTGAAAGTTAAAAAGTGCTGTCTTTGGTGCCTTGCTCTTGTTAGGTGATGTTGATGACTATAGTGCTGAAGTAGAGGAGCTTCTTCCTCAGCATCTACAGCCATCCACAAGTTCTGGCCTTGGCACTTCTCCAAGCTCTTCACCCCGGACCAGTCCCTGCCAGTCACCTACAGTACCTGAGTACTCCGCACCTTCTCTTCCCATCAGACCCAGCCGAGCACCAGCAAGAACTCCAGGGCCTCTGAATTCACAGAGTGTGTATCTTACTTGAAATTTTTGTGTGACTTTGTCTAGCCAGTTTGTTTGAACTTTGGAGAACTATTGCATCCTAGTTTGTTTTCTGTTGTGATAAAACACTGACTATGCTGCCTGCTCGCATGTCAGCTAACCCACAAACTATAGTCATCTGAAATGAGGGAACCTTAATGGAAAAAATGCTTCCATAAGGCCCAGCTGTAGGTAATTTTGTTAATTAGTGATCAGTGCAGGAGGGCCCAGATCATTGTGGGTGGTGCCATCCCTCAGCTGCTGGTCCTGGGTTCTATAAGGAAGCAGGCTGAGCAAGCCAGTAAGCAGCACCCTCCATGGCCTCCACATCAGCTTCTGCCTCCAGGATCCTGCCCTGTTGGAGTTCTTGTCCTGACATCCTTCAGTGATGAACAGTGATGTGGCAGTGTAAGCCAGGTAAACCCTTTCCTCCCCAACTTGCTTTTGGGTCATGGTGTTTTGTTGCAGTAATAGAAATACTAATACACTGCCCCAAAGAAAGTGTTTATTTGGCTTAAAGGTCCCAGTACATCAAGCCAAAACAGGAGCTCAAGGCAAGACTGGAGGCAGGAGCTGATGCAGAGGTCGTGGAGGATTACTGTTTCCTGGCTTCTTCCATGGCTAGCTCAGCCTGCTTTCCCATTCCACCTGGACCACCTGCCCAAGAGTAGTTCCTCCCACATCAATCATTAATCACGGAAATTGGCCTGCAGGCCAATCTGACATAGGCAATCCATCAGTTGAGGTTCCTCCCCCAGTGTCTCTAACTTGAATCAAGTTGACCATAACTAACCAGTACATGAGTTTAGCTTCTCAGCCCATGTACAGTGCCCTGTAGACACTGAAGCTGGATTTCTGCACAGGAACTCTTAATGGAGCAGAAGCTCCTCACTTTTCCCTCTCTTCTTTGCTGGCCAGCAGGTTGTGTATGACTTAAAACTACAACAGTGAATTTTGTCCTTTAATAGTCCTCCTCAGTAAGTTAGCATGGAGCCCATGGGTCCATAGTAGACTGCTGCTCTAGCAAGAGGAGGAAATTGAGTCATTATTCATTATACAGGCATGTTCCTTCTCGCGAGCATCCAGTTGGCACCTAGTCTTACCTATGTGCTTTCTTAGGTTCTCCAGTGGACTCTCAGCCAGCAGCCCAGAAGGATTCTTCCCAGACCTTAGAGCCCAAGAGGCCACCCCCTCCCCGCCCAGTTGCTCCTCCAGCACGCCCTGCCCCCCCACAGAGACCACCTCCACCTTCAGGTAACCAGCTACTCTTACGATGTCTGCTAACTTAATCCTCCTCTGCATCACCTTGAAAGTATCATGTGTGCTTTCATGCCCCTAGCCTCTGGACTTTATTTATGTGTTTATGTAACCATTATTGTTACTTCTTCAGCTTTTCTGAAAGGAATTCTGAGCAACGTGTTCATCAAGCACAAGTCAGGCTGTCTCTTTGCCTATGCAGGAGACGCTCGTTTGGGCTTTGCTAATTTGATGTAGTTGGGCATGTATGATGTTCTTGGGTAAAACTGGGTTTAATTTTTTTTGGTAAAAACTGGGTTTAATTTTTTTTAATTCTTCAATTAACATTAATTTCTGGAAATTTTATTTTAGAACTGGAGCATACATGTTTTTAATATGTTTTACATACCTCTTTAAATGTTTTCTTAGCTAAATGCAATGTTCATTTCTTGTGAGCCTATGCATCGAATATTTTTTGTGAGTAATGTCTAGCTGTTTACATGATATGTGCTTTCATGATTATTAGAGCATATCTTGACATTTCAACTCTTTGTTTAATGTCATTTCCTTTCTGCTGCCTAATTTCTTATGAACTGTAAGGGGCTAGGAGTCCTGCACCTGCTAGAAAAGAATTTGGAGGTAACCATTTACATTTGCTATCCTGTGTGAATGCTGTTTATCAGTGCTTTGCAGTTTGAACAGACAGTTTAGGTATGTTTGGTAAGCATCAAAATATATGACATTTATACTCCATGTTAAAAGAGCTCCAAACTTCAAAATTCCTGTTAGCATACTAGAGCTTAGTTTACCTGTGAGTATAACTAATAAGCATATCTTATTTTGCATTTTTAATAAATCATCAAATTCATGCCTCATTTGTTTATATAAAACTACAGTTTTCTTTTTATTCACTATTGGATGCTTGTATTTAAAGTAATTTATTTGGTTAGCATGAAAACTGAAAGTAATTCTGGGAATGTGCTTTCCTGACACATTCAAGTGTGCTTACCTGACATGTGCATGACATGGATTTAGTCCTCAGCACTTACACACACATATACACACACACACAAAGTGAAGCTGGTAGCTCAGTCTGAACTGTTTATTGCTGAGTACATTTAGTCTAAGGTTCAAGAGAAGATGGAGATTGCACCAATTCTTCAAAGAGCTTGAGCAATTCCAGCATTACTTTTCCTAAGCCCCTGGCTACAGAGTTATGTGTCCTAGCTGCTTGTCATGGCAGATATGTGAGATTCAGGACCAGAATGGCAACTAATGCTGCTTAGGAAGATTTTGATGACTTTGTAATAAGGATAGCTAAATTATTTGAACAGTGTAGTATCTATGAAACATTTTCATTTATTTATTTTTAGGGTGAATTCTACTTCTTTACTTAGTTTGAAATGAACTTGTGAGAACTTGTATCATATTAGCAAACCTGTAACTTATTTAAAAATCTGTTTCCACTTTAAAATGCTTCTCTTCATAATTCCTTTCCAACCTATCTTATTCTGCAGCCAGTAGTCCTCTGAGACAGTAAGCTTAGAGAGTACATCAAAAACAGACTTCTAAGAGACCAGTGTTGGGGCTGGAGAGGTGGCTCAGAGGTTAAGAGCACTGGCTGTTCTTCCAGAGGTCCTGAGTTCAATTCCCAGTAACCACATGGTGGCTCACAACCATCTATGATGAGATCTGGTGCCCTCTTCTGGCCTGCAGGCACACATGCAGGCAGAATACTGTATAAATAATAAATAAATAAATTTTTAAAAAAGAAATCAGTGTCTTTTCATAGAAATTTAAGATGAAATTGAAACTTCATGTATGATTATTTTCCTTTTTGACTATCAAATAACGTATTACTAGTCTAGATATAAGAAATGAGATCATAAAGTTTTGTGTTAGACTAGTTTCTTCCAGCTGGTGATTTCGATAAAAGTGAAGCTGTGACCCCCGCTTCTTCTGTTCTTACATTTGAGGAAAGAAAGGGTCAGTTTTGAGCTAAAGTCACTTTGGTTAGATTGATAACTTCCAAAAGATTTAAAGCAATAAAAGACCCTTCGTGCAGGAATAATTGTGTGCCTATATTCCATCCTCTCCTCTGGGATCTGAACAATATACAGCTTTTGTTCTCTCTCTAAAAAGGTGCTGGAGCCCCTCCCAGTCCTGGGGTAGCTAGGAGAGAGATGGAAGGTAACATGTTGATTTCTGCGTTGTAGATGCGGTTTGTGTTGTAAACGTCGCCCCTCCAGTGTCTGAAGGCACACTGAGTCCTGCCCGAAGCACCCCCTCCTCCTCCCTACATATACCTTGTATTTTTCTCTTTCTTTCTGTGTTGTATGTATAGTTTCCGGTAGCTATCCGTTTAATGTCTCTGAAGTTCCTCTGTTGTTCATACCTAGACCTGTGTACTCAGGCTATGAAATTACTGTTGAAAGAAGAATGCCTTCATTTTATTTTTCTTGAATAGGTCCCATGTTCAGCAATGTTCTTGATTAACCTGAAGTGTTATAAATTAGTAACTATAAGGTCCTAGAATCTAGTATTTTTAAGATGATTTTTTCTAAATATTTGGTATTAGGCTAGATTTCCTTAAAAGACCACTAAAACTGGTGTCATTTTAAAACTTAATTATTTATGGATTTGTTGTATTTAATATAACCATTGTACTTGAATTTCATAAATGAAAAGTCTAAGATAATGCTTGATAGTGTATTTTACTCTCTCTGTCCCCCAGAGTCATTTTCACTTCATGTTTAGGCTACCTTCCTAATGAGTTTGAACCATATTGTAACACTGCATATAAATATATCTATACCTGTCTTCTGTCTTGATCCTAATGGCCTACTGTAGAAACCTGAAAGACCTCACCCTTTACCCACAGTCAGACCTCTAGTTGGACAGGCAAAGCCATTTGTCTGCCAAGCTGAAATGAGCAGCTAACAGGTCTTCAAGGTTCATGGGCAGACATCTGTGAAGACTGTCACCTTGGTGTGACTCCCTTTCTCTTCCATGCGGGGCTCTCTAACACTCCAGTCTCTGTCTTTCTCCAGAGCTCAGTGCTTGTTTTGTTGCTGTCTCATGCCTCTGTCTGTATGGGCAATGAACAGAGCAATCAGGTGATGCCATGTATTGTTGTTTTACTGTTTACTTATGATTGATTTGTTTTTCCCTTTTTGCTTCAAAGCACCCAAAAGCCCAGGAACAACACGGAAAGATATTATAGGTAAAAACACTTGAATGTAGTTACTTTCCCTTAAAACTTGACTATGCAATAGACACTTGGAATAGAAGTACCTGGTTTCTTATTTGTTTTTACTTTTTACAATGTGATATCTTTGTTTCAGGGCGTAGCCAGCCTTCCCCTCAAGCAGGACTTGCAGGCCCAGGACCTGCTGGATATGGCACAGCCAGACCGGTAGGTAACCCTAGCCTGGGAGTTGAGAGGGGTTTGTTCTAGGTTCCAGTATGCAGCTAGTCTATTGTTACCTTGGAGAAGAATCAGGGAAGCTTCCCAGGCTTCAGTTCTTCAACTCTAAAATGAGGAAAACTACATCTCAACTCTAACCTTTCTCACATGTCTCCAAATGACACTAACTTTTCTGGATAAAAATAATGTATATAATTTCGGTCACTAAATAAACATCTTAGTGAGGTAATATAGTTGGATAGCTGTTTATCAGTGTAACCTATTTAATCAATGGAAATATGTAGTTATCCTTCCAGCCAGGAGTGATAGCACACAACTTTAATCCCAGCACTTAGCACTTAGGAGGCAAGGGCAAGTGGATCAGGCCAGCATGGTCTACCTAGTAAGTTCCAGGACAGTTAGGATTATGTAGAGAGACCCTGTCTGCTCCCCTCCCCCAAAAAAGTATTGTTATTTTTGTTTGTTTGTTTTGGTTTTCTGAGACAAGGTTTCTCTGTGTATCCTTGGCTCTCCTGAACTCACTTGGAGACCAGGCTTGTCTCCAACTCACAGAGATCCACCTGCCTCTGCCTCCCCGAGTGCTGAGATTACAGGCATGTGCCACCTTGCCCAGGTATAAAAGTTATTTTTTAATTAGCATAAAATTATAAATAGAATAGCCTTTAGTCCCAGCATTTGGGATTAAACTTCAAGGCTAGCCTGGTCTACAAAGCCAGTTGCAGGAAAGTCAAGGCTACACACAAGCCCCGTCTCAAAGAGAGATGGGCATGGGAAGAAGAGGGAAAGAGAAAGAGAACACTTAAAAATTGGTTCTAAAGATATTAAAAATAAAAGGGCTGATTATTTTTATCATGTGTTGTTATATACATATATTTTCCATTATTCACTCAAAATTTCTCTGTGCTATAACAGATACTCAGAAAGAAAAATATAAGGCCATAGAGATGGATTGGTGGGTAAAAGCTTGCTATTGGTGTATATTCTATCCTTATTTAACCCATGTAATGATGGCAGGAGAGAACTGACTCAGTGGGGTTTCCTATGACATCACACATGTGCCATGGCATAAATGCCTGCATATACGCAAACACTTAGAAAGAAAAAAAAAAACATAACTTAGGGCAAAATAGTAGATGCTACATCTGAATAGTGGAGGACCTAGAGCTACTTAAAAAAATGTCATTTTTTTATGTCTAATTCCACTCTTTAAATTAAAATGTCTACTAAATACACCTCAAGATATATGTTACTCTCTCTGTTTCACGAGAAGGGGAGTCTGCCATATACAACTCTGCCGCACTCCCCACTGCGCCTTGATAATGCAGGGATAGGGAAGTCAGGAGTTCTCTTAACACCAGGCCTGATGTCTTACACCTATATCCCAGCATTTAGGTGCTGAGGCTGGGAAATTGCTGTTGTAGGTCCAAGGCCACTATAGTCTACATAATGAGTTCCTGAGCAGCGTGGGACCACAGAGTGAGACCTTAACTCAAACAAAATCATATATGAAGTTATTTTGAAGGTTAAATAAAAACTCCTATATCATACTTACAAGTGCCTGATACATAGTATAGTGTCAAATATAACAAGGAATGTATCATTGTTTAGCTACAAATAGAAAACAATTAAAATGGCAAGGTGGGGGAGGGGCTGGAGAAATGCCTTGGGTTAAGAGCACTAGCATGCTCTTTATGCTCTTCCATGAGCACTAGTTGCTCACTTATGTGTTCTTCTCAGCTGTGACCCATGTGGCAGCTCATGACTGTCTAATTCCAGTTCCAAGGGACCTGACAGCCTCACACAGACATACATGCAGACAGAACATCAATGCACGTAAAATTAAAAAATAAATCATTAAAATGGCAAGGTGGGAAATTATACCAGACAATCAATGAGATTTGAAAGCATATATTTTTCACAGAATCTTAACTGTTGAAAATAGATTAATGTCACAAATGTGTTTCCATCTACAGACAATTCCAGCTCGTGCTGGAGTGATCAGCGTCCCTCAGAGCCAGGCTCGGGCATTTGCCGGAAGGCTGACTCCTGAAAGCCAAAGCAAGCCCCCAGAGGCATCAAAAGGTAGGCCCTGCTAGGAACACTGCTCTTAGTTTTCTCCTCTTCCTCTGTTTCTTTTTCATACCTTTCAGAAGATCTAACTTACTCAAATGGAGATTTTCTCACTGGTGCCCCTGGAAACAAGGCCGTTTGTCATGGAAAAGGGAAACAACTGGACTACCTCTGCACATTTCTCTAAAGAAAGAAGCCATGGCTTTTAGAACACAGCTAACATGGAGCAATCCTTGATGTTTCAGGTTCAGCTGTCCTTCCAGAACCACTGAAGCCTCAGGCTGCTCTTCCCCTGCAGCCTTCCCTACCGCCCCCTGCTCAAAAGCTGCAGGAGCCTCTTGTCCCCATGGCAGCACCCATGCCTCCCTCTGGCCCCCAGCCACATTTGGAAACCCCACCACAGCCCCCACCTCGGAGCAGGTCGTCTCAGAGCTTGCCTTCTGACTCCTCACCACAGCTCCAAGTAAGTGCTGAGCAAAGTGTCTGTGATGCATGTGCTGCAGGTGCTGAGCACACATATTTTAATGATCAGTGCTTGTGAGCACAAATATGACCTGATAATTTATTTTGCCACTTGAAAGTAATAGCATCTTGAGATGACTTTAGTCTCATTTGATGCCTTAAGTAAATTGCATGATATTGACTATGTGAGGATTTTAAGTGTTTCTTTATTTGTTATATGTGTTGCTTAAGTAAAAAAATTTCAGAGAGCAGCAGGAGTGGTTAGGAGGTGATCCCAGGATAGGAAGCAGAGGCAGGAGGATAACAAGTTAAAGACTAGCCTGGTTGACATAATGAGTTCCAGGCTAGCCAGGGCTAAACAGTCAGTTCTCAGGTCCTCTGACAGTATAGCAGGGACAGTATAGCGGGGTTCTTTAGGAGTGTCCAAGTAGCTCCTCATGTTAATTTGTAACTTTTTAAATACAGTGTTTGCTTTAGGCAGTTAATTAAGTAGATGAACAATAAAAATGTTCTCTTACTGCTGAGATGTTAAAGTAGTTTTAGAAATCTGCAAATCACGATCAGCTCCATGTTTAGTGATTGGCATGGTGGCACTTCCTGCAGAGAGGTTCCTCAGTGCCTCCTGATTTGAGCAGCAGCTCTTCTCTGGATGGAGCTGGCACTGGGTTCCTGCGGTTACAGTCATTACAGGAGTCGCTTAGAGGTTTGAGCTTCAAGCAGGAGGCAAATTCACTCACACGAAACCACAGACAACCACAGCCTTTCATTAGCGTCTCACAGAAAATCATTCCATGGCCTGACATGTTGAGGTCATGGGCATTCCTGTTGTCTCACATCAGCAGCACTGCTGTGTATTAAGGAGGAATTGTTTTATACTGAGATAAGTACATATAAGCTAAGTTCTTCTGTATTTACATTCTGTCTTAACTTTGTTGTGTACATTTAACTCAAGCTGATAAATTTAATAAGTACATTTGCTGGCTCACTGTATATAATTTTTTTACTTGAAAATGGCATCAAAGCCAAAGCAGTGTGTAGTTTTAGTAGTCCGTGATTTAATCTAAAATATTGTGTATTGGCAGTAGCCTTTGAAAGTACTTGCTTTGAGTAATAATTTGCATTGTTTAACAGATACGGGTATATCAACCTATTTGGCAGGCCATTTCTAACATATACTATGTTGCAAAGCAAATAGTAAGGTAGCTAAGACTCAAGTTATTAGAAGTTGGTCTAAGCTATTGCTCACATTGTGAAAGATAAAAAAGCAATAGAAAAAAAAATGTTCTCAGATGATGAATGCTAAAAGTTATTCTACCTTTTTTAGGGTAAAGTAGGGGCGCTAAAGATATTTATTAGAAATCGTACAAAAATAAATGTACTATTTTTTCCTCTTCTTCCAACTTTGAAGATTTATCTAACCTTTTTGTTCTGTCTACTTTTTAAAAAACTAGTCAACTTGAATACTATCAACACTGTTTTAAGGCATCCATTCCAGAATAGAAGCACACCTGACCTCCACCCACTTTGTAATGGCTTTAAGTATCCAGAGACAGCGTGAAGGCAGAACAGGGCTCTGCTATGAAAACTTGAGCAATAGTAGATGATGACTGGAATAACTGCAGGCTCAGGGACAAGCGTCCTGCAGCACATGTAGCGTCCTGCAGTTGGACCATGTAGATGACAAGCAGCCATTTCCTCTGGTCCATTGTTTGGATCTTTGTTTCTCACTGCAGTGAGCTCATAACACTTGGTGGCCAATAGCAGAGTTTACAGGTGTCATCGTAGACTATTTTGGAACAAACGCCCCTTCTGTGTGTATACATGTGTGCATATGCATGTGGAGACCAGTACTCACCCTCAGATATTGTTCCGCAGATGCCATCCACCTTGAGTTTTTGAGACAGTCTTTTAAGGACCATGGGTACACTTAGTAGGTGTGTCTGGCTGCTCTGAGCTGCAAGGATCCAGCTGGGCAGAGGTTATAGGTGTACACCACCAGGCCCAGTGTTTTACGTGGGTGCAGGAATTGAATCTGGGTTCTGGTGCTTGCATGGAAGCACTTTCTCTTTACTACTCTGTACCTTTTGAATTTGTAATCATAGGAGTAATAATGCTATTTAAAGAATATCTTAAGTAGCTATATATTTAATAATGAAATTTTCATATATATTTAGAATATATATGAAATATGAAAATTTAAACACATACATCCTGCTGGTGAGAATTTTAATTGTGACAAGTATTTTATTATTGAGTTATTCTTTTGTTTAGTATTACATTGTTTCAGAATTGAACATTTAATAATTTTCACAAGTCTTTATTGATCCAGGCCTACCACATATCTAAAGCATAGAGGCCCATGAGCCAGCTTAACTGTTTTGCCTGCTGCTGTTTGGCTTTAGAATATGCTGTAGACCCCATGCATGGTATAACAGTGCTCACTGGTCTGACTTCTAGCATCTTACTTGTCTTGCTATGAGCTAAAATATAGAAGGGGGGAAATGAAACAGTAGTGACAGACTCCCACCAGGGTGCCATAGGAGAGCTGACAGGGAGAGGAGGACCTGTCAGGAGTCTGCATCCGAGGTTCATTTCAGAGCATCATACAGGGGCAGGTCACACATCCTGTGTCATTAAATGAGGGTGACTCACGTTACAGACCATCATGCTGATGTTGTAAGTCAGTGGTATGACACTGGCCACACATGCGCCATCCCCAGCACTGGGGAAAAAGGGAGGAGGGATAAGGGAGATGAGCGATGCTAAGGTGTGTGATGCCATCTCTAAGCTGTCAAATATTGTTTACTACTTACACATTTTACTGTTTATACAAGGTTCAATTTCTTAAGGATACCAGATACAGCCAAAATGTTGAAAGATGATTTAAGACTTAAAGAGCAAAAATTAGTTTCTTACCTTGGTGTACCTTCCAGCTAATAAAGACTAAGGGAAATAATTTCTAAATCCTTTAGAAAATTTGAGTAACATAGGCCTGGATCCTTATATTTTGTTATGATGAATGTGAGGTTATACTAAGGAGGCCCTCGGGCTCTGAAATACGGAATAATGCAGCTTGAACTGGCTAGTAATAGACACTGTTAAAGTGCACATCATAATGAGGTTACAAAGAGACCAGAATTGTGTTTTAACTGACAGTAGCACCTGCAAGCGTTGCTGCCCTTGAGCCCCAAATGTGACCTAGTGCCACACGTTTTCTGAGGACTGAATGGCTGGGGCTGCAGCTTGGTCTGGAACTGTCCTAACTCTTTCCTTTGATCTCTGTGTTCCTCTTCTCACAGCAGGAGCAGCCGTGAGGGTAACAGGTACCTGGCTCTTTCTCACCTTACATGTGCTCCCATCTGTCTCCCAGTGCATCAGATGTCTGAGGCCTCTGCTTCAAACATCTGAAGTCTCGCCCACCTTTAAACCAGCTTGTCCACATTAATAAATTGTAGTACCATATCATACACTCATACCTGCTTTTTCTTTTTCTTAGTATTTTGGATTTTTAGGAACCATTTTAGTTCTTGTTAATGCCTTACCATATTTTGTTTTGCTTTGTTTTCTATGAAAATTAACAAAACTAAAAAGTATAATTTCAAAAAAGCAAACTATTTGTATATAACTACATAAATGCAAGATCCAAATTGTTTTTTTCCTTACGTTTCTTTTGGGAAATATTTTTTCAATATAATTTTAGAAGCCAGATTCTTTTTGGTAAGAAAGAATGGGTAATTCAGATTAAAATTAATAACATTTTCAAAGCCCTTCCAACACCTGTCTCTATGAATCACCTCTGATGTCATCATTACTTTCCAAATTCTCCTTAGACCACAAGGTTCATGCTAATGTGATGATGGTGGTGAGCCTCGCTGTAACTGCTAGCCCGGCTTCATCTGAGCTCTGTTCTGTGGCTCTGTTAACCAGCTCCTTAGGGAACAAAGGGATTCAGGGAGGAGGCCATGAAGTTAACTCTAAACACTCCTCCCATGCGGGTCAGAGCATCCTCTTTATTTTAGAATTTTAGTCACTGCTCATAGAAAATGGAATGTCCCCCTCCACTTTAAATATTCATTGCTTTTATCTCTCTGAGGAAGGTCGGTTAAGGACATTCGTATTACCTAATGATTAAACTGCAAAGGCAAACTATCATTAAAAAGCAAAAGAAACCTTTGAAAATTCACTTTTCCAAATAGAAAAAGGAAACAACTCCCTCTATAACTTTGAACTTAAGAATATATTAATAAGTTGGCTTTCATTCATAAAATTGAATTTCTTGAGGGAATTTAGATGAAAGCATATTCTCATAGATGGGTGTTGGAAGTTTATTAGCAAATGCTTTTAGCATGAAAATTTCTTAAGCTTGTATTAAGATTTTAAAGAACAGAGCATGGACAAATTCATCATTTTGTATAATTCTCCTAAAGAAATTATTCCATCACATTTCTTTAAAACTTAAAGAACATGGACTTATTTAGTTATGAATTCTTAGGGTTATTTATTAAAACACCAAAGTAAAAATCTGTAGTTACTTTTTAGTTCATTTGTAAATGAGAAATAATTTTTTTAAAAAGAAGAAAAGGGAGTATTAATAAATAAAAAATGATCCTCCAGTGTTCATTCTTTTCTAGGTAAAAACAAATGGAGTTTCTGGTGTCAAACAAGAACCAGTGTTGAAGAATGACCCATTTGAAGATCTCTCACTTAATCTGCTTGCTGTATCAAAGGCTCAGCTGTCTGTTCAGATGTCACCTGTCCTAACCCCAGACACAAAGATGTTGATTCAGTTGCCTTCTGCATCACAAAGTAAAGTTACCTCTTTGAGTTCTGTAAGTTGCATGCCAACCATGCCTCCAGTTCCAGCGCGAAACAAGTCACAAGAAAATATGGGGAGTTCTGCAAACCCATTTCCTAGCCTGCCCAGCAGGAATCCTTTTACAAACAGGACTGCCGCCCCTGGAAACCCATTTAGAGTTCCGTCTCAAGAATCAGAGTCAACGTCTTGGCTATCCAAAGAAGAGCCTGTCCTTAGCAGTCCTTTCCCTCCTCTCATGCCTCTCAGTTGTGACACGAGCAAGCGTGCAAGTTCACTTGGTGGTTTTGAGGACAGTTTTGATCTTCAGAGCCAGTCTGCAGTAAACACAAACAACCCCAAAGGCTGGGTAACCTTTGACGAAGACGACGGCTTTCCTACAACAGGAAAGTCAAAGTCACTTTATCCAGACTTGCTGGGTAATGCACCAGCTTCATTTGATGAGGACTGGAGTAAAGGTACAGGTGTCTCTTTCTGTGTTTTGCCAGCCAGAAAACCACCGCCACCGCCGCCTGTCCCTCTGCTCCCACCCAGCACCAGCTCATCTGCAGGACCTTGCACAGCCCTGGCATCTAAGGCATCTCCCACATTGGACTTCACAGAAAGATAATTATGTGATAGGAAGGAAGTTTCTGCTGGTTTGATTTGGCTGTTTGCTTCTGTTTTGTCAGGGTAGAGCCAAGAGACTGGGGCATTAGGTATTCATTATGTGCAATAAATAATCATTAAGTGCACTGATATCTAGATCAAATATCACTAAAGGATGTGGACAAAGCTGGAGTTTATACGTCGGAAATAACTGGAGTCCTGGTCTTTCTGTTCAGATGAGTAGAAGAGAGCAGGAGCCATTTAAAAAGTGCTTAAAACTACTTGAGAAAATAGCCCGTACTCAGAAATTCACGAAAAGCCCACACACCTGTAGCTGACGGGGTGCTGACAATTGGTATTCATGGATATTTACCAAAGATCTTCCAGAGTTGAGTTCTGCTGAAACAGGTCTGAAAGGCATTACCTTCAGCAAAAAGGTCTATGTGTGTATACATTATATGCGTGCTTCTGTATGTATGCACACAGATATAAATGTATACATTTACATATTTATAAAACTTAAGATATAATTCAGATCAAGTTTTACCTAACAGTTCTGACAATGTCCTTTTTTCAATATCTCATTATCAAAAAGATGCTGCCAGCCAGTATGCTTTGGATGCTTTTACTAATTGTACATCCCAAAGTAGAATAGTCACTTTACAGAAGAGCCATTTCCTGTTCTTCTACACCTTATCCTTCACACTCACTCTCACATTACCTTCCTCCCTGTACCTGTATTATGCCTTTCTCTGGGGTTTACAGTTAGCAGTACAGACATTGTGGACAGTCATGTGGACACATGCAAACAGTAGGCACACACCACCAAGTTCACGGGACAGTATTGGAACTGATGGACTCTCCTCTGTGTGGCCCTCTCCCTGCCATACCCTTCTACTGTCTCTTTGCCCCAGAGTCTGCTTTCAGCAGGGAAGAGAGAGCTGTGGAGCGCTCTGAATTGGGAATATGACCCATGTGCGTTCCCTCCCGTGTCAGAGGCACAGAACACATCTGATGCTGCTTTAAGGTTTAGAGGCTATACCTCAAGTTAGCTGTGGATTTTGTCTCCTGCACTGCCAGTATGCAATTGATTTTGCTTTTATTTTGTGAAGTACATGGAATTTTTACAAAAAAATCAAAAAACAAAATAAAAAAAACATAGTATTTTGATATTAAGTAAGCCAGTCAGAAAACTCCCTAAGCTATTATTTGGTTGGTTGTCAGTTGAAGTTAAAGTCATCCTTACCATTAAGACTTAATTTTTTTATGTATAAAAGAGTTATGTGCATACACCCAAGTTCCTCCATCCACATGAACCTAAAGATGTGTAGTGTGAGATTAGAAAGAATTTATGGCTGCTGTCACCTCCTTTAAAACCACAGCAGACTGCGTTGCACTTGTATCATAGAGCAGATCTGTTACAACAGAGCACCTTTGCAAATGCTCAATGTTATCAAAATACTGTATTTATAGAAGTAACCCTCTGCTGCAGCCAGAACTCACAGTTAGCAATAACACCTGTGAGTTTTATATTGTGCTTGTTGGGGTTCTAATCATTTCAGCGGTAGTAGCTTTTAAACTGCAGTATTACAATAGCAGTGTGCTTCAAAATGTGAATTAACTTGTTGAGATTGTGGCTATAACATCTGTGTGACTAGTGTGTATGGTATCTGCTCCCCATTAGCAAGCTAATCCATCTTAGAAAACCGAAGCAGTGCAGATTTGTAGCCCTGAGCAGTGTCTCACTTGGGTATAAACCACTGGAAGTCCAGCAGCTCAGCCTGTCAAGAGGTCTGGCACACTGCTGAAAGGCACAAAGGAAGTTAAAGTTCTCTACAAAGAACTAGACATTGTATGTGAGTATTTACCAGCTCTGGTCAAAACAGAGCCAAAAATAGACACTAAGAATCTCTGTGAGTTTCTGTTCTCTATAGTAGATTGCTGTTTATATGTATGTAAGAGTTTTATTGCTTATGTGGCATACAGTATTTATAACTATATACTTTATAGAAGTACAGTATTAAAAGTCGGTGGTAAACATTCTGTACATATCCTGTGAAATGTGCTGTCATATGAAATAAACATATCTGTCTTTACCACTAGCTGCCTTCTTTCCTCAAAGGGACGATTTCTTTTCTCTCTGTAAGCATTGCAGCTCTGAAGGGAAAGGTGTCCTGGCAGCTGTGGAGCCAAGGAATACCACAAAGTCACACAGTACAACCCAGGAGGTTGACCGCCCCTGCTTGGGTGAGAAACAGTGGGCAACTAAGCAGACACAGGTATTATATAGGGTTTCTTGGGATTGGGGTGGGGGAGCTGTCCAGGGTGAGGATTGGTGGAATTTCAAGTCTTGAGGGAGCTCAATGATTGGTGGGATTTTAACTTGTAGGGCAGGGCCTGGCCACTACTGTTCAGGGCTAGGAAAGACTAGGGCGGAAGTCTAGGGGTGGGACCTGACCACTTTCCTACTTTGAGGGCTTACAAAGTTCACAACGGAAGTTCATGGAAGGGAAGGCTTTGAACTGGAAGGCGTTCCCTGCTCCTTGAGTTGTCTTTAATATCAATCTCTTCTCTCTCCCTCACTCTGTCTTCCCCCCCCCCACACCTTCCTTCTTTTTTGTGTTGTACATAATACATGCAGGGAATAAGTAGTAGTTTATTCTGGAGCTAAATTTGAATGACCATGGAAGATTTAGGTCACCCAAATTCCATGTTCCATCATGGAAGCAGTTTTAAGTTGTATAGCTCTATAGAACAAAGCCGTAAGTCATGGCAAGTTTAAAATACATTGGTGGGGAATTTTTCCCAGAGACAATTACAGCAAGATGGGGCGTGTGTTTCTGTAAGTATCAGGTGTTGATGACATTCTTAACTTTTGGGTTGGTAGAAGCTAAGTTTATAGATTTGGAAGATTTTAGGGTCGTTAGTTCTGACCCAGAGGAGGGCAGTGAATGGCTGTTCCGAGCTAACGCTGGACAGGGTAATAAGTCTCTGTACTCTGCCTCCTCACAGCACTGCAGTTTTAATCAGCTACAGACAGAGCATCTTTAAAGGAATTTTTAACAAGTAAAAAAAAAAAAAAAGTTAAAGAACCACAAACATAAATAAACCCCCAACATTTAGCCAAACTGAGTGGAAGATCATTCCAAGGCAACACATCACAGTTGTCCTGGTTAATTTTATTGCTGTTTGAATTTCTTCTGTCTGTTTTTTTCCTTGTAACACTAAAATGAAACCATCAAGTAATCCTCAACTGTGTCTGAATGTCCTGAAGGAACAGTGTCGCGCCTGCTTGATCTTTATGAGATTGTCGGGACTAGCCAGAGCAGTCTAGGGACGGACGGTAGAACGCAGCTAAACTGAACCTGCTGTGCTCGACAGCAGCACTCGCCACTTTCACATTACCCTGGAAATGCAGAAGGCTTTTCCGGAAGCGATCAGTGCCTGCGTGGAAACAAGTCTGGGCTTCCAGGTGCCTGTGCTCCCACGGTGCTCACCAGCCCACTCATTCTCAACCCAGGAGCCGCCATGCTCCTCCAGCTCATCTGAGTCCCCCGGACAGTCTGCACCCACCTGTAGCTGCTTGGTTTGGGATTCGGTTGTCCGGACAACCGCTACTTCCAGTAGCGACGACGGTGCGTCAAAGCTCGGGCATCCCCGCCTCCTAGATAGCTTGCTCCACAATGCCGCAGCCTTCCTGTCTGGCGGTTCCAGCAGGACACTGGAGGCGCTTCGGGCGGCGTTTGACTGTTGCTCCCGGCAACAGCCACTTCCGCGAGCGTTCGCCGTTTTCCCACCGGGCGGACGCGTGAGCCCGTGTTCCGGGTTCCGCCTGGTAGCAACGGTTAGTCTCGCCGCTGTGCGGGTCCGGTCGACCTCGCTCGGGCTTGTAGGCCTTGTGTTCCCTGCCTGCCTCCCCGACGCCCCGGCGGGGCCTTTGGCCGCAGCCATGGTGGTGCTGCACGTGAAGAAAGGCGACGAGAGCCAGTTCTTGCTGCAGGCGCCCGGGAGCTCCGAGCTGGAAGAGCTCACGGTGCAGGTGACCCGCGTCTACAACGGGCGGCTGAAGGTGCAGCGGCTCTGCACAGGTGCGGGGGGACGTGATGCGGTGGGGAGGGCTCGGGCTTGCGAGGATTTGGGAAGATTCGCAGTAACGGCGGGGAACCCGAGTGCGGCCGAGCCGGGATTTGGAGTTCCCGGAAACGGGAAAGAACTGGGTCGAGAGCGTTTGAAGGGAGCTGAAGGACCACGTTAGCCGGTGTGAGGGTGGAGTGGTAGCTGCGGGGAAGGGAGCTTACGAAAGTGGCTGAGTGCCCTGTTTGAGACGTTAAGAACCCCAGCCCTGAGTCTCCCGGCTGGACACCGCCCATCAAAAGTGAGAGGCACTGGGAAAGCCTTGGTGTTGTCTTCCGTCTCCTAGGAAACACGTGTTATTTTTTTTTTTTCAGTCTGGAGAACGCCTTAAAAATCTGTTAATTTTTTCCTAATTAAACTTAACTGATTTCAAAGCAGGCTCAATATTAAATCTTAAAAATAAAACATTTAGGGAGAAAAAAACCCTGGGTCTTCTTTAATTTCCTAAGTTGAAAGTGTGGTGCAGGATGTAAGAGTTGTGTAGGTGAATTTAGAACCCACGGATGTGCCATTGCCAGCAGCACTCGGACAGGCAGGCACCAGTTTGCTCTACCTTAGGAAGGTGGAGGTGAGTCACGCCAGCACCTTGTCTTCTGAGTGCTTAGTCTGGAAATGGAGGGAGGCTGTAAACATCCCGAAGGCGGGCAGTAGAGCAAGGCTCAAAAGGCTGGTGCAGGGTTGAGCATGTATGAGATAGGAAAAATATGAAAAGCATGCTTTTGAATAGTGAACATGAAGTGAATTTTCTCGTTTTTGAGGGATAGTTCCGTCCTAGGTGTCTATTGCTTCGATAAAACACTGGCAAAATGCAGTTTGGGGAGAAAACGGTTTATTTCAATCATAACAGTTGTGGTCCATCATGAATGGAAGTCAAGACAGGAACCGGACGCAGGCACTGAAGCAGAGACCATGGAGGATGCTGCTTCCTGGCTTGTTCCTCGTGACTTGCTCAGCCTGCATAGTACGCACTAATTGATAAAGTGTCCTAGCTACAGACTTGCTTACACACAGTGTGGTGTAGACACTTTCTCAATTGAGGGTCCTCC
This sequence comes from Pachyuromys duprasi, assembly GCA_028658305.1. Taxonomy (NCBI): domain Eukaryota; kingdom Metazoa; phylum Chordata; class Mammalia; order Rodentia; family Muridae; genus Pachyuromys; species Pachyuromys duprasi. The sequence goes on along the minus strand of CM053753.1, from coordinate 101,225,539 downwards.
TTCCTAGATACGTCCACATTTGTGTAAGGCCGACAAAAGCCAACCAGAACAACTGCCCCTCGTCCCCTGACACCAGCACGCTGTTCCCAAGCTAGAACCCTTCCTTGTTTATTCCCAAGCCTCATTACTGTTACTCTCTCAGATAAAACATATTTCAACTTTTATAAGTCCCGAAGGCTTCTTTAAAAATCCACTTTAAAAGTTCAGTCTTAGCCTGGACATGGTGGCGCACACCTGTGATTCCTGGAGGCAGAGGCAGACAGTTCTCTATGAGTTCGAGGCCAGCCTGGTCTGCAAAGAGTGTTCCATAACAGCCAGGAGGCTACTTGAAAAATAAATAAAAATTAAAAAATCAGCCTTTTTCAAAGTTCAAACCTCTCTATAAATGTCCATACCTGGGCTTCTGCAAAATCAAAAAACAAGTTAAATACTTTCTTATTCCACGAAGGAAGAACTTTAGTACAGTTGCATTCCAATCAAAGCAGACTCCAAGTCCAGCCCTGGGAAGCTCAGGGTGAGATGCTCGGATATTCTGGGCACCACTCTGCTCTGCCATCCAGAACCCACATAGCATGGCTCCTAGGCTGAGGCTGGCTCCCCTCTGCAACTGCTGCCATATTCGGTTGTCATCCCATGGTACTGGCTTCCAAAATGCTGGATTGTCCACAGGCTCCACCTGCACCAATGGCACCATTGCCTCCTGGCCTCTCTTTTGGGGTCTGTCACCCTGGCCCATGATGCCACGTCTCTGCCTCTCTCCATAATCCCTTCAATCCTGGGTTTCCCGGGAACTGAAGCTGTGCCTTCAGAATAGCCTCTTCCTGTGCCCAGCCTCCACTGTTCTCCATGACCCCTTCATGCCCTCAAAACTAGTACCCGGTGGTAGTGCATACACACTACAGGATTTGGCGTCCAGCATGAGCTGCAGCTTCCACCCCCTTCTGCAGCACAGCTTCTGTCTGCTGGCCCTGGAAAGCTTTCTCCAGGAGATTTTGCCTCAAGGATGTTGGTATTTTCTTATTCACAACTGATCTCTTGTCTTCAACAGGTGTTTCATTTCACTGGCTCTGGTCTCTTGTTAATCACAGCTGATTTCTCAGCTCTGTCTGACCAGAACCATTAATTTTGTTTTACAGACAAGGGTTTCTCTGTGTAGCCCTGGCTGTCCTGGAACCTACTCTGTAGACCAGGCTGTCCTCAAACTCAGAGATCTGCCTCCCTTTTCCTCCCGAGTGCTGAGATTAAAGGCTTCATCATCTTCATTGCTTTCAGCACTGTTACCTTCAAGCTCCCATAACAGCCCATTAAGCTCTGAGCAGACAGTGGCTTTTCCAGCCCAAATTCCAAATACCTTACACAATTGTCCCCAAACAACATAGTTGGGTCTGTCATAGTACTCTGTAGTTCTGATACCAATTTCTGTCTTCAGTAGCTTTGAAGAAAAAGAAAACAAAACACCATGACCAAAACCAACTTGAGGCGGAAAGGTTTGTTTCATACTGACAGTTGTGGTCCACAAAGGCAAGTCAGGTCCGAACCTCAGGGCAGGAAGCTGAGGCAGAGACCATGGAGGAGTGCTATTGGCTGGTTTGCTCCTCATAGTTTGGTCAGACATTTTTATGTCACTCAGAGGATCTGCCCCTAAGTGGTGGGACCTTCCACATCAGTCACTAATCAAACATATGCCTTACAACTTGCCTGGAGGCAATCTAAGAGAAGCATTTTCTCAATTGAGGTTCCCTCTTCCTCGATACGTGTAGGGTTGTGCCAAGCTGACAAAACACCAGCCAGGACAGTTGCCTTAGATCCTTTCCAGTGATTGTATAGTGTCTATGTAAGTTTTGTGAGTAGGGGTGTGTGTGTCTGTGTTAAACTTGGGTGTTGTGTGTCCTTGGTTTTTGAGACAGGATCTCTCACTGGCCTGGAGCAAGGCTGGCTGGCCAGGGGTCCCCGTGTCTCTACCTGGCCACACCTGTACAGAGGTTTTAAGTGCACACCACCACACCTGACCTTTTTATGTGGGTTCTGGGGTTCAAGGCTGTACTTCATGCATACACAGCAGGCACTTTACCAAGTGAGCTTCCATGTAAGGATCTCCTGAAGTGTTAGCCAGGGCTCTCAGCAAGCCTCAGAGCACAGAGCTGTATGGTCAGAAGGGGTGGAGTTTAAGAATCGTCTTGCATCCCTCAGAGGGGGGGGGGGGGCTTGGAAAGCAGTAAAGCTGTGTGCACAGGCTTGGTCTCTGAATGAGTGTTAATCTTGTAATTCCTGAGCACAATGGCTTAGAGCACAGACTGGGGGTCTGAAGCTCACCATGCTTCTGTTGACTGAGTGTGAGCCAGAGGCTTTGTCTAGGAGGAGGAAAGCTCCAGCTGTCGCTCGTGGTGTTAAAATGGCAAGCTGGAGGGTCTGGACCTGAGTCAGGAGCATTCAGGTCTGCGGAGGCCAGTTAGTGCCTACAGTTCAAGACTGCCTGCCCTTCGCTTGTTTTTCAGAGATGGAAGAACTAGCAGAACATGGTGTGTTTCTCCCCCCGAATATGCAAGGGCTGAATGATGAGCAGATTGAAGAGCTGAAATTAAAGGATGAGTGGGGAGAAAAGTGCGTGCCCAGTGGGGGCTCTGTTTTTAGGAAGGACGACATTGGACGGAGGAATGGGCAAGGTAATCGGCCTTTTCCCTTCTGCCCCTGGGCCCATGCCTCACAGTGAACATGAAGACAATTCTTTAGATTAAGAAGCATGGGCCAGCGTGATGGTTGTGCAGGGAACAGCTCTTGCTTATACACCTGATGACCTTAGTCTGATCCCAGATTCCATGATGGAAGCAGAAAGCTAGCACCCAGCATTCCACTTATGCACCCTGGCACACAAAAGTCTGCTCAAACTCATTCCTGCAGATGTAGGAAATACTACACTGTGAAACTCCCGTGCTCAAGCCCCAGTCCTGGATGAGCCGAGCAGAGAAGCACTCTCTGCCCCTTTGCTCCTACTGAACTGCCTCATTCGTGGAATAGACACACCATGCACATTTGCCATTTCTGTAGGTCAGAAATGGGTGCATGCTGTGCCATTCTCCCTGTGCTTAGTTTTTTGTTTTTTTTTTAAACCTGATGTTATGATTTGGTGCAATATTCCACATTTGGACAGTTATCAGGTAAAATAAAGTTTTGTGGATCAAGAGGGCACTCAGGAGCCTAAGGCAAGAAGCCTGGAACACCCAGGCCAGCCCACCCTGTCTCCAAACAAACATGCATGTATATGTACATACGTACAAAGTTTTATTGTCATGCAGCTATCCCATTTATTGCCTGTATCTGCCTTTAAGCCACTGTGACAGAGTTGAGTCACAGCTTTGTAGCCTAAAATTCTTTTAGCGCCTGCCCTTGGCCTGGTTCTCTGGTACTGTCTGCTCAGTGACTTCTCTAGCCTGTTTTTATAGCCTTCACCAAGTTGCATAAAAGACGCTGCAGACCTCTCCCCTCGCCGCAGATTTCTGCCCAGCTTCCCACATCTCTCTATGCCCCTCACATCCATTCCAGACTCCTGCACTTCCTTCTCAAGTTCCCTGGCTCAGGCAGGAGAGTTCAAGAGCATTCAGGATTTTTAAAGAGGCTGTGTGTTTGACAACTGTCTCCTCTCCCTTTTTATATTATAGCTCCAAATGAGAAAATGAAGCAGGTTTTAAAGAAGACGGTAGAAGAAGCCAAAGCAATAGTGTCTAAGGTCAGCTTCTCAATAGGATGTGCTTGTCTCTGAAGTAGACACTCTGATGGGCTGCAGTTGGCTGTCCATCTCCGTCCCCTCTTTCCTCCTCCCCACCTTTTTGTTGTTCTTTGTTTTTGTTTTTGTTTTCTTTCCTTTCTCTGCCTTCCAATGACAGAGCAAATAAGCGTATTTGAGGAGGGCCCTGGCTTTTCCTTTTCATGATCATGACAGTTATCCAAAGTCCTGCCAGTTCCTGCTGAGCAAACAAAGGAGTTTATTGTCTTGCGTAAGTGTAGGCTTTCATGCAATGTGTGACTTGACCAGAATGGACTGTTTCTTATTTTTTGAAGGATGTAGGAAGCTAAGCAGGGAGAGTTTTCATGTACCCTATAGGTACAGGATTGGAGAGACATTTACTACAAAGCATTTATATAAAAACTATTTCACAGAAAGAAAATAATACCACTGAGGGGCAGATAATGTGCCCTGGATGAAGGGAATTCAGGGGTATTTAAGCACCTGGGGGCTGGAGAGCTGGCTCACTAGAGAAGGGTGCTTGCTGCCATGCGTGATGACCTGACTTCAAAAGATCTGAGTTTGCTTTCAGGACACACCTGGTAGTAAGAGACAACAGAGACCCACCAATTGTCCTCTTTCCCCAACCCCACCATATGTGCCCCCCCACACAAAATAAGTGTAGGTATTTTCATTTGGTTACATTTATCCACGTGGGTGACAGTCACTGCTGCCACGTGTGTACGTCTTGCCATAACTGCCTGTTCTCCTACACTCCTATATATTCCCCAAGCTCTTAGCTAATCTTTCTTTCAATATTTGAGACTCTTCCTATGTAGCCTTGGCCAGCCTAATACTTGGACTGTGTGGCCCAAGCAGACCTTGAACTCATGGCAGTCCTCCTGCCTCAGCTTCCTGAGTGCTGGGACTACAGGCATGCACTTCCATGCCCCCTGCCCCCGCCTAGTCATTGAGGAGCCCCTGGAAAGTGGCCTGTTGAGTGTGAAGTCTCTGAAGTCTCCCCAGAGCCACCATCCCTCCTTTGACCAGAGAGCCTCTGTGAAGAGAGGGTTCTTCATGGCCTCAGAGCAGTACCTTAGCCAAGTCCTTACCCTCAAACCAGGCTCCTCTTTCCCAGCCGGGATGCCTGGGTCCTAGAACTGAACCCTGCTACCCTCACACTTCTCTCTGCATTGTGTGCCTCAGAATAAGCGTCCCTCTCGCTTCCTATTCACAGACGCACAGACTGTAAGCCTGTGTCACCCTGCAAGCTTCCCTGTGCCACCCATGTGCCTGCATCTGGCCCTGTACCATCTGTCCCAGAAATGCCTCCTGAGTCTGCCGCCTCTTAACTCCCACACCTCACCCCCACCCACCGCTGTCATTTAGGGCCTCCTCAGAGCCCTTATCCAATTCAGTACCAGCAGGACTCACACCCTCAGTCTAACCCCAGTGATCAAGCAGCACGGACCCGGTGCATTCAGAGCTCCCGAACAGAGCTCAGTGGGCCTCACTCTTAAAGACTCTAGCCCCTCTCAGCATTGCTACCACAGATGGCTTCAGTGCCCACCATGACCTAACCTATCAATGGATAATGGAAAGGAGTTTCCTGTGGTGCGCACAGGATGCTGAGGTGAGAACCCCGAGTCCCAGGCAGACAGACATACGAAGATCTGTCTCAGATCGTAGGGAGCAGTGGCTGAGGGGTTAAAAGCACTTGCTGCTCTGAGGAGCCAGGTCTGATTCCCAGCACCCACGTGGCTGCTCACAGCAGTTCCAGAGGACCCAGCGACCTCTCCTCTGCAAGCATCAGGTACACACATGTGTACCAACATTTGTGCAGGGCAAAACACCATACATATACGGCACTCTAGTATACACAAAATAAGTACGTCTTGAAAGGTTACAAAGGGCATTCCGAGCTCTTAGCAATCACAAAGGCTTCCTCTGTGTGCTAGGAAGTAAGGACGGACATTAGATCCATTCTTTATGTACACCTTCCCTCCGTTCTCTTCAGGGCTCTCTAGGAGATGTCCCTCCAACTCAGTCCATACTGTGCCCACTGCAAGACAAGCGCCCACTGTCATCAGCCCACCCTGGAAGTTGCCACCTAACACTTGCAGGCTCTGGCCGCCCCTTTCCTCTCCTCCTGTCCAGGGCTGTCCCTGCCCTGAGGCAGCCTGCTCCATCTCCACCTCTTCATTCCCTCCTCCCAGCTATGCTCCTGGGTTTGGGTCTGCCCTGAGCACTGCTGGCCTCTTGGGTGCCACTCACCGTCTGGCCCAGAAGTAGACAGCTGTTACCGGAAAGCAGTGGCTCTCTGCTTCCTTCGTGCTATGCTGGCAAGGCCTTCAGGGGTCTCACACGGGCACCAGCAGGAGTTCACTGACTTGACAGTGGTGCCTGGTCCACTTTCAGAAACAAGTAGAAGCTGGAGTCTTTGTTACCATGGAGATGGTGAAAGATGCCTTGGACCAGCTTCGAGGTGCAGTAATGATTGTTTATCCCATGGGGCTGCCCCCGTATGACCCCATCCGGATGGAGTTTGAAAATAAAGAAGATCTGTCAGGAACTCAGGTGTGTGCACGTGTCAGGGGTAGGACAGCGGGGTGCTAGGAGCCTGTCCTCGGCCAGAAGGGCCTGCAGCCAGGTTCCGGATGCAGGGGTGGGATATGTGTGCCTTTCCTGTTCAAGCCAGTTTTCTGTGGTTCTATGACTGACCCCAGGCAGCACTCGAAGTCATTCAAGAATCAGAGGCACAGCTGTGGTGGGCTGCCAAGGAGCTGAGAAGAACGAAGAAGCTTTCTGACTATGTGGGGAAAAATGATAAAACCAAAATCATTGTCAAGATCCAGAAGGTAAGCGCTTTTGTTTCGAGGTTGTGTGAATTTGTCCACACCTGTGTGTGCCTTAGCCCTGTCTGCCCAGTTTAAAGTCAACATTTCCTTTCTGTGCGATTGCAACCTAAAACCAGGTCTACATGCAAATATGTTCCTCATAATGAAAGATGCAGCCAAGACGGGTCACAGGACTTTTCAAGCTGCTGGTGTTGTGTGCTGGAAAGAAAGGGTTGGAGGTGTGGGTTGCTGCCCACCCAATGTGTCTTGGGCTTAGCCACACTCCTGAGCCACTGCTGTATAATTTGGGGAACAAGGCCTGTAGATTTCTGTCTCCCAAGCAATGGCTCTGAGGGTCCTCCCATCCACACTGGGCTCGCAACAGACTCCTTGGGAATGGCATGGTAGAGATGCCAGCCACTACAAGCCCTGAGCCAGGCAGGGATGATGCCCACCACCATGCCTATCAGCCACCATCCTAGCTATTAGCAGAGGCAGCTGTGAAATAAGCCTTTTACCTGCCAAAGTTCCCACTTGACTTTGCTTGGCCCTTGCAGAAGGGACAGGGCGCGCCAGCCCGCGAGCCAATCATCAGCAGTGAGGAGCAGAAGCAACTGATGCTGTTTTACCACAGGAGACAGGAGGAGCTCAAGGTAGCCATTTGGCCCAGGGTGGGCCCACAGTGTACAACCCCCGCTCCGTGCCTCACCCATGGGTGCGGCCCTGTGACTCCCACACAGTGTTGGGGATGGGCTTTCTGGCTCCCCAAGGCCATTGCCAGCTTTAGACTCTGGAGGGTTCTGCTACTGGCCAGGTGGGGATGGGGTGGCAGGAAGTGACCCAGATTGTTTCCTCAGTGTATATGAACCACTTTCCCGAAATGCCGTCCTGAGTAAAGCATGTTTATTTCCAGAAACTGGAAGAAAATGACGATGACTCCTGTTTGAACTCTCCTTGGGCTGATAACACTGCTTTGAAAAGACATTTTCATGGGGTAAAAGACATCAAGTGGAGACCCCGATGAAGCCAGCGGCTTGACGAGGCTGCGGGAACCACCAGCCCACCTTCCTTGGGCAAAATAATTATAATACTATAAAGGACTAACCACTTAATATCACAGACATGGAGATTCCTATTTTCCTGATTTTCTTTTCATTTGAATTTTTGAAATAAGTCACTCATAGATTTAGAACTTAATAAAGAAAATGTGTGAATTGTTCTCATTTTCTCGTTCTCTGTGTCACATCTAAGGATTTTCTCTGATAGTGTACCGTACCAAAGGTTCATAGATGTCCTTACAAGCAATGGCCTTCTTCCTAGTTCCCTTACCTTGTGTTTGTGAGTGTTGGAGAGGACTGGAGAGTCCTCTATAGCAAGGCAGATTCGGTGCCCCCGTGGAATTGACCTTGTGGCCACTAGAGGCCGCCCGCTGCGGACTTGTCGTTGAGATCCATGGGGGTTGAATGCTGAGTCAGCTTTAAGACACTGGGGCAAAAGTTCTCAATCTCTGGGTCGAACGTCCTTTCACAGGGGTCAAAAGGGTCGCAGATCAGATATCCTGCATGTCATATTTACAAGATGACTCATAATAGCAAAATTACAGTTATAAAGTAGCAACGAAATAATTTTATGGGGGAGGGGCACTGCAGCATGAGGAACTGTATTGAATCGTCTCAGCGACAGGAAGGTTGAGAGCCCCTGCACTAGAGTGAGCCCGCTGACAGGCCTGACTGCCAGTCCACAGGTTAAGCGAGCTTGGCTCCTGGTTGGTGTCCTCTGGCCTTATCTGCCAGGAGGAGAGGCCACCTGCGCTTCAGGTTGTGGCCAGCTAGACTAGCCTGACATCTTGGCTACAGTTAACCTGTCAAGTTCCTTCCCTAAACCAGGTCGGGAAAGGGCGTTCTGATCCTGGTGCAGAGCGGCTGTGTCTGGGAATGGCCGAGGTTTCTACTCTCAGGACTGTCACTGCCAGGTTTGGCATCTGTGTTCGGCTCAGTGAGCAGCGGCAGGACAAACTGGTTCACGGGTCCTTTCCTTTCAAGCTCACTGTTCCCCTAAGCCACTAAAAAAAAAAAACCCCAAAGCAGGACCTATGAACAAATGAAGTACGCCCCAGGCTGCTCCCTGCTGCTAGAATTGCCATAGAGAGACACTTTCCCTTGACCTTGGCCTCCTGGATACTGGCCCAGTTAAGAGGAAACTTTTCCTGCTCCCTCTGAGGGAAAGGAAGCTCACTACTGTTCCCTAAGTGGACTTCCTGTCCTGCTGCCCCTCCCACCTGAGCACCCAAGCTCCTCACCACAGCCTTGAAAGGAGGTGTGGGAGTGAGGGGAGACGGCCGCAGGGACAGGTCCCACCTGATCCAAGGCAGCCTTTCCCTGGAGCATCCCACGTCTGTGGTGAGAACACGCTGCTTGTTTTCCTGCCTGGCTTCATCCTCAGGAGCAGAGCTGGCTAGATGTCCCTGTGCCTACTTGGAGGGAGATGTGGGCATCTAGGAGAAGCTGTGGAGCTGAACCCTGACCTTTGAGGCTCTCCTGGAAGCGTTGTCTCCACTCTCTGCTCACCATCAACAAGCTACTCGGGGCTGGCTCCTAATAGGCTCTCCCTAAAGCCAGATGTGTAGCTGGACATGCTTCCTGCTTCTGCTTTTTTGATTGATCAGGTTTTATTTTTAAAAATTGCATCTATTTCCCCTTACTTTGATTATTTATAATTTTTAAGTTTTTCCTTGGAATGTTTTGGCCGTGCATGGTGTTTGTTCTTTGAGCCTCTAGTTGTATCTGGGGAACCTGCCTTTGCCCAGGAATAGTTTGTATGTAGAAGATTTATCTCAGAATAAAATTGGAGAGTGAGTCAAGGCACGTGATGACAGCAGGATTTTTAGGGACTATATCGATGCTGGTAGTAACTGGTGTCAGGGCCACCAGAGGTGAGTGCTGACTTTGGTCCTTCACCGGCAGCTCGCTACCCTGTGTGTTTACCCCGGTCTCACTCTCTGGTCACATGGCTGGTGAAGATAGAGGCCAGTACTCTGAGAGACTCCCAGCAGACCTCACCTTGCCAGTTCAGACTGTCACCCTTACGTGGAGTCTCCTGTTTCATTTTGATCCAGTACATCTTTGGGTTACAACAAAAGGAAACAAAGTAGCTGATACACGTACCAGTTGGCTCTGGCATTGTCCTTTGACACAACTTGAAGATTTCTTTGTAATCAAGAATGCTTGTAATTTTGATACCACTTAAAATTCTTTAAACCATCCAACTGCTGGCATCTGGCCAGGGTTCTGTCACAGGATCACCTTGTCCCTCGGTTGCTCTGCTGCAGGGAATGTACCACCCAGCTTGCAATTAGGCGCCACTTGCTTAGAGAACCACCACCTTGAGTCTCTGACTTGTGACTCCTCATCTAGAGCACAAGCAGACACTCTTTCAGAGAGAGTAGGACTTAAGTTCCAGCACCCTCCACATGACAGGGCTCAGGGAGAATTAATGCTTTGCAGTGCCCATGCCTAGGAGCTCACAGTCACCAGGGACTCCAATTCTAGGGAGGTCTGACACCTGATCTCCATGGGCACCTGCACATGTGCAACACACACACAAATTCAAAATCATTGAAGTATTTGAAATGATTCCTTCCTCTTTTCTTATTTCTAATACCTAGAATACATATGTCATGGCAGAAACTCCAGCAGCCATCTTGGGCTTGGAGCTGACCTGAGTGAAAAAGCAACATGTGGCAGAACAATAGGAGCCTGGGTCTGGGCACCCAGTTGGCATGAGCCAACACACTTAGGGACACACTTTCACAGACACACATCTTCCTCTCACCATGCCCTGCCCTTCCCCTGGAGTGCAAAGCCATGGAAAGAAACCAGATGGGAAGGAATAGAGCTGGGGGGGGGGGGCTCTGGAAAACAAAGATGCTATGTTGCTGGTGTGTTGTGTTCAAGTGCTGAAAGACTAAAGGATGCTCCAGCAAGTGCTGCTGTCAAGAAACAGCCCCTCTCCACAGTGCCACACTGTCAGGTTGATGACTGGATCGCTTTCTCACCTGGCAGTTCTGATGCAGTAAGTCATTAATTACCAAGTACCGTCCACCTATCAACACCAAGAGAAGAGTCAGTGCCTTAGTTCCCTTTCTGTTGATGTGATGAAATGCTCTGACAAACACAACTTAGGGGAGAATGCTAATTGCAGCTCCTCTCCAGTTTACAGGGCATCGTGTTGGGAGGGCAGGGCAGCAGGAGCATCAAGTGGCTGGTCACACTATGTCCACAACCAGAAAGAGAGCAGTCCGTGCAGACACCACTGCTCAGCCGGCCTTCTCCAATTCAAACAGCCCAGAATCTCCCCCCTAGGGAATGGTGCCTCCCTCAGTGCACGGATCTTCCTGCCTTAATTATACAATCAAGATGATCCTCCAGGGACACTCTAAGAGGGCCACTTTTCAGATGATTTTAGATTGTGTCACACTTACAACACTGATGACCAAGAACTAGGATTGTAGCTCAGAGGTACAGTACTTGGCTAGCATGTACAATGGCCCAAAGCTGGAAAAAAATTAGACAAAAGAATAGTATCCAAAATAAATAGACCACCTTTTAAGACATGACAATGAGAAATGGATCAGATTTAAAAAAAAATGATCCAAGGAGTTTTTCAAGTGGAAATAATGTTTATTGGATGAATAACTGGGTAAAATTTACTAAGCTGGATCTCATCCCCATTATTCAAGAACCTTGATAGAATGAAGAATGAAAGGAAGAAAGCCCTGTTCGTGGAACTCTGACAAAATCCCCCTGTGAGGAGCAGGTGGTGTTGTCTCCATGAAAACGATAAGCGCCAGAATTTGAAGGTGTTGACAGATCCCTTTCACATGAGAATGCCCATCGAGGCATCTACACACATGCAGAGTCTGGAAGCCTGGGGAGCTGACGGCTGAGCTTGGGAAGAAGCGTCTATAGAACAGCGCTGTACTGACTGTATGATGACCGCCACTCTGGCCCCGTGGACACCTCAGGAAGAGCCACAGTGTGACAAGGTGGGAGGCAGCCATCCTGGCAGGGGCTAGTAAGACAGGAGGTCCTACTGCCAGCACCCTTGACCTCCTTAGGGTCACATTCCTAGAACACCAAGTGTGTCCGCCTGACTGTCCAAGTGCAGGAAAGGGCATTATCCTCGCCGACAAGGCGCAGTTTACATCTCACACTCGACTGTCAAGACCTTGAATGAATTTTGCTGAAATAAATGTTCACCTTTGGGCTTGGTCCAAGTGTGCAAGCTTTTGGTTCCAACTGTGTTTTTCTTTCTTTCTTTCAAAAGAATATTAAGAGTGGCTGAAAAGAGGGATTGAGAATGAATGGCATTATTCATCATGTCTTATAAAATAGAAGGGGTAAATGCTATGATATTTCTTAGGTAATGGATTTAAGGAAAATGAGCTTAGAGCCCAGGACTATTATTGCAATGTGACGTCAATGTCCTTTTGGGGCTCACTGCCTAAGCCTGAGCAGGTAAGGGTCATGAGGACCACCCACCCGGGACTTCCCTGGCCTGGCCCCCAGTGTCAGCACTCAGAGCCTGGAGTGTAGAAAAGACCCCTGCTTCGATGAACCGTGATGTTGTCATGCCAGTGGGCTGATGATCGCTGTGAAAAGTGCTTCCCAAATCCCGCTCAAACTAGCCAGGGCAGAGGACCACATTTTTTCCTGTTTCCACATGGCGTCTGCATCTGCAGGAATGTAAGAGGGCTTGAGAGGTGACACTCCTTTCCCACCTAGTTCTAAACTCACCGGGAGACACCTGTCCCCCTCAGAACTGTGACAGACGCAGCCAACACCAGGCCTGAGCTGTGTGGCCCGGGCAGCTCTAGCTGGCTGTAGCCACTCCAAAAAACCACCCCACAACCACGCATGGGTCATGAGTGCCCTCACAGCCACGCATGCATCACTTCTCTTTGCTCTTTGACTGTGAATGTGACCGCATGTTTCAAAGTTCTGCCACCGTGACTACGGTGGATGGTAACCGAGAATTGTGAGCTAACCCCTTTCTCTAAGTTGCTTTGTTTTTGTTGTTTTGTTTTATAACAGCAACAAAAATGAAACCAAAGCATCTTCTAAGGTCAGATCCTGGATGGACAAGAGTCAGGGCCAGGAGGTGCCTCTCCCCCAAGGCTGCAGAGATCAGAAAGGAAAGGGCTGCCTGGCGCTGCTGACCCGAGGTGCCTGTGAGCACCTGCTCCACTTTTCTGGTTAACCCGAGGGTAAACAGGACTCCACTCAGCTGTCAGCTCTTACCCTCCTCCATCCTCCCACCTGCACCAGTAGCCGGTCTTGCTCTTCAGTGACAGCTCTCTTCCCACGTGCATGTGTGCCATGGTGATCAGCTGCCCCCTTGTCACCTTCGGAGCCTCTTACAAGTCACCGTTCATTTTCATGCAGCTCCAGCCAGCCCTTCCAGGATGGGGCTGCCACAGAGACCTCTGTCAACTTCCATCAGACTCACTGGGCAGAAAGTGACGCCTGGAAGCCTGTCAAAGCCAGCCTTGCCAGCCCTGCTTGCTTCGCTGGGATCCTCATTTCCATCCCACAGGGAATCCATGGAAACTCACTTCCTCTTCCTGTCACTTCAGGGACTCAGCTCTATCGGAGTGCCTCACCTAAGTGCGAGCACGCCAGCGCCTCCCACTCTCCTCGCCTTACCCCTTCTGTGTGGCCTTGTTGATTCTGCTCTGAAAGGATGAACTAGTGATGCCTCTTGCTCCCTAGTTCAAAGGCTGAATCTGACATCCCTGCAGGCCCACCTTTCATATGCTCAGTAAGGTGTCCAGGTTCTGAGAACAGAACCTCACAGCGCTGCTGCCTCTGGCCTCCAAGGATGACCACCTCCTCTAGACATGGTGATTCAGGACAGAGCCTTTTGGGGTGGGACTGATTTCCATGGCAATGCTGAGTTTGGTGAGAGAAAGACAGGCCAGGCCATTCTGAAGAGGTCAGGGTGGGAGCAGGATGCTGAGATGGGACAGGATAGAGACCAGGTGAGGCTGAGGAGGTTGGGGTGAGGCTGTGATGGAGACCAGCTGAGGCTGAGGAGGTTGGGGTGAGGCTGTGATGGAGACCAGCTGAGGCTGAGGAGGTTAAGTGAGGTGGGGTAGAGAGCAGGTATTGTTGAGGTCATTAGAATGGAGAAGACAGAGGACAGGTGGTGTTGAGGAGGCTTGCTGATCAGGTAGAGGCCAGGTGGAAGGTCTTTTCATTTTCTAGCTGCTTCCTTCCAGCCAGCAACTGAAGTCTCTCCCGAGGTTATTCTTCCTTTCAGCTCTCTGACTTTCTTCCCTCAGTGTGATGGTGCTATCTCTTTTCCCAGGTCCAAGGCACAGTGCCTGGCATACAGCAGAACTTGGTGACAAGCACACTGAATGGCTAACAGAAAGATAAACTGACATGGACAAGGGGGGAATGGGAGAGGAAGATGCCGGCCTGTCCTAGGTCTTAAGTGTGGAGGAGGAGGGGCTGGGAGGAAGCATTAATCTAAGAGCTCATTGGTGGGGTTGGTAGTCACCAGATTTAGTGGATGATACCCAAGTGTTAGGCATGAAAAAAAATTAAAAACTTGGTAGAAAACACGGCCATGGGTATGCATGGACTTCAAGTGAAGTGCAGAATGGTAAGCGATGAATTAGCTGTGGTTGGGGCTGGAATGTAACACAGGAGAGCACCTGCCACGCACGTTCAAGATCCGGTGCCCGCTTCAATAATTAATGATAACAGCAACAACCACCACAACAAAGGCGGACATGCTGGGGCACACCTTTGACCCAGAAGGCAGAGGCAAGCAGCTCTCTGGGAGTTCAAGGTTAACCAGACCTACATCGCAAGAGCCTAGCTTGAAAAACGGGCTGGAGAGATGGGGATGTGGTAAAGTGCACTCGCCGCTCTTCCAGAGATCCTGGGTTTGGTCCCAGCGTCCACATGGTGGCTCCCAACCGTCTGCAGCTCCAGTTCCAGGGGATTCAACACCCTCTTCTGACTTTCACGGGCACCAGGCATGCACGTGGTGCACAGACATACATGCAGGAAAAACATATCCATACATTTATATAATAAAATAACCTTTATTAAAATTTTAAAGTCACCTTTAGCTACACTGAGTTTGGGCACTGTTGCAAATATGCACACATGCACAGTCTCTCTCTCCCTCTCTCTCACACACACACACACACACACACACACAACTCTGCCAAGTTCAACTGCAAGAACTTATTACATTGCCTCTATAGTGGCACAGGGTAGGCAGCACAGGGCTCCACAGAATGGCATAGGTCCTGCCTCAGGGACCTTGTAGGAAGCCCCCCACACCCTCTGTCTCTGAAGCAACTATTTGTGTAAGTGTTGAAAACTATTTTTTTTAAAACCCACAAAACATCACTTAAAAGTCACTGGAAATTGCCTTGAGGGTGTATAGTAAATGGAAAAACATTTCCAAGAAGAAGAAGGAGGAGGAGGAAGAGGAGGAGGAGGAGGAAGGAGGAGGAGGAGGAGGAAGGAGGAGGAGGAAGGAGGAGGAGGAGGAGGAGGAGAAGAAGAAGAAACCCTACTGATCTCAGTAGGAGCAGGGTCAGCCTGTGGCATGGGCCCTGATGCCCTCCTCCCTGCTTCCTGTGACTGGAGCTGCAACCAGAAAGACAGACGTTCCCTCTCCCCCAGACCCTATTCTAGAGCTACGGTTTCATCCTGTTAAGGGCAGGCAGCCCTGGTCCATAGAAACCTACGCTGGATGAGCATGGCTGAGAGATCGGGACTCCTCCCCAGCCCGTCCACATCTCCCCGGCGTTGGGCTGTGCTCCCGGGACCCCTGTCATCCTCAGGCAAGCTCTCCTGGGAGCACAGCTTGCAAACAGTCGTCCCAGAGCTCCTCCAGCACACTCTCCCACTCTGGCTCTGAGACAGAGGCTGCCCTGCCCTGTGAGTTCTGCTGAAGGGAGCTGACTTCATTTGGAACAGAGCCTGGCAAAAGTGTGTGCTTTCAGGCACCCATGAACCATGGCAATGGAATAATGAAGCAACCCAGGCCTTCCAACTCCAAGATACTAGTAGCAACAAGTGGGGCCACAGACTTGCCAGAACTCTGAGAGAATCATGGGAAGAGGCAGCTAAGAAGAGCTGTACCCATTCATGAGCGATCTGGTAACAGTCATGATCTGTGTGTTATTTCACGGCCTTCGCATCTACCTGATAAAGGCTCAACACAATGCCTCTTCATCTTTTCTTCCCAATTCATCTTCAGTAAAAAAAAAAAAAATCATCCCAGGGTCAATGAGATGGCTCAGTGTTACCCACTTGACAGTCTCTGGAACTCACACGGTGGAAGAACTGACTTCTGCAAGTTGACCTCTGACCTCCACAGGCATACCATGGCACATGTACACATACACACCAAATAAATGAACTAAGTGAAAAAAAAGGAGACGTTATCTTTGTGCACAAGCTCCGAGGACAGAAAGTCAAGAGGAAAACTGGTCAGCTGACCAGCATCCACCTGACTTTCTCAGGGTCCAGTGGCATTGGGTCAGAGGTCGGGTTCTAAGGAAGGAAGTTTGGGAGCTTAGAGCAGGGAGGCAACTCACCAAGTTTGCAAATTCTTCATAGATTAGTTAAACACATTTTCTCTCAAGTTCATTGTTAGCACAGAAAGAGCATTTTCCTCTCTCTCAGTGATGTAATGTCATTTGTTCATACATGCCCCTAATTGGACTCCCTCCCTTGTGCAGAAAGGACAAGAGTCTTTTTCCAGGTCAGATCCGTGCTTAGTCATTTTGAACACAAGTCCCCTTCCACCTCCTTTCATTTTTTCCGAGCTGAACTCCATCTTTGAGATGATAGGAAATGACAGGCTCTATTTTTCTTTTCTTGAAAGCACTTGGTTCATGGAGTCAAGAGCTTGGAGTGGAGAAAGTACAGCGAATTTGTGGGTCCCATGCAATCGGAAATGAGCAGCTTTCCTTCCTTTGTTCTACCCAGTCTAAGCTCATGATATCACAGGCGGTTCCCTTAACAGCAGGAAGACAGTATTTCTACCCTGAGATAAGTTCTCAATTGGATTTTCAGCTGAAGCAATTTGAAAGAAACGCAATTAGGCCGTGAGCAACCTTCAAGAAAACACTTGGGAACCTTTTAAATCGAGGCTCTGCTGGAAAGAATTTGTCAGGCCCTTAGCATACTTTGCAAAGGTGAGCCTAAGTATCTTAAAACACTCAGAGGACTCTCTAAGAATGACTCTCTAAGAATGTCAAATTCAGTTTCCCCCAACAATTAATCTGTAACTTGGCAATTTCCAGGAAGTCAAGATCAAGCAAATAGTGAGTGACAATCTTTATTATTATTATTAATTATAAAATAACATCCCAGGGCAGGGATGGTGGTGCTTGCTTATGTCGCAGCACTTTGGAAGCTTGAACCGCAGAGTGTCACTGTCTTAAAAAACTGTTTTTATCTGACAGAATCCAGGAAACAGCCATTGCACATATGGGTGCGGTACCCTGACATGTTTCTATATACACTGTGCAGTATTTAAAATGGGCTAGAGATGTCTTTCTCCTCCAACACTACATCTTCATGGTGCAAACATGGGAAAACCTTTCTTCTAGCCATTTGAGGCACAGCTTGTAGTGCTCTCCTCCCAATCTCCTTAACCTCTTGAGAGCCACCCTCCTCTTCACAGCCTACCTGAGACTGACAGTTTATATTTCACGTAGCAGTGAGATGGTCTAATATTTCACTGTGTACCCGGCCTGTTTCCTAAAGTTAGGCAAGATGTCTATTCCAGGAGCCACAGACAAGCGGCAGGCCATTGAGCCCACTTGCTCTCCTTGCTTACTCAGGATAGCGTAAGTTCTCTTTCTTCTTTATGCCTCTTTCTCCTTCTTACAGATATGTGTCATGCTTCCGTGGACACCCTGGGCTTTCTCACTCTTGAGTTCTCCCCCAGCCCCAGCTTCTGCCACGTGGCTGCTTACTAACAGCATGGTTCTCTCTCGGCCTCCTTCAGACAGCAGCTGAGATTCACAGCTTGCCCTCCTGGTGGTTTTTCTTTTAAGCTTAATGAAATTGTCCTCAAGCTTAAAATAGATTGACTGATGATAGATAGATAGATAGATAGATAGATAGATAGATAGATAGATAGATATTCAGTCAGAGGTCCATGTCTGAGGCCAAGCTCACCTTTTGGCTCTGGGTCTTTTATGTTGCCAGGATATTCTTTCACCTTCCAAAGATGGAAGGTTTCTCTGGCCTGACCTTGGGTTCTCACAGTTTTTCACAGTCTTCTCGGGGACACAGGAAGGGAGGTAACAAGTGCAGTGAGAACCCAGAAAATGTTGGTAGCAGCAACTGCCGCAGGATAGCCATGCTGCAAAGCAAACAGAAGCCAAAGCTTCAGAAAGTGTGTGGCTGGGACAGGAGAAGGGACCAAGGCTGAGGCCATGGCTCTGGGGGAAGGAGTTTGCAGGAAGGTGAGCCTGTAGCAGCTCCATGCAGAGGCATAGGTCACAAGATGGGCCATGTGGGTTCGTCCCCAGGATAGTGAGCTTCTGTGTGGGGTACTTTTCGGTGGAATTTTCTGTCTGACCACACCCTCGGTTGGTGAGGCTGGAGACCTGTCTGTGGCATTTCACAGTGAGTTGGGCAGGTGTCACTATTTAGCTTAATACAGTAGAACAGCTTCACCCAATGAAGCTATTGGTGCTGTCCAAGCCTGCCGTGTGGCTACAAAGACTTGAAATGCATCTAGGAAGTTGAGAGGGAACTTTAAGTTGTATTAGCATTTTGTTTGTTTGTTTTGGCGACAGGGTGAGGATGTAGTGAAGATGAGCTCCAATCCTGATCCCTCCTCCTCCCAAGTGATAGGATTACAGCGTGCACCGACACAGCCAGTTTGCGTGGTGCTAGGGATGAGACCCAGGGCTTTGAGCCTGCTAGGCAAGCAGTCTACCAACTAAGCTATCTTCATAGTCCCAGCTTTTTGTTTTTCTGGGAGGAACTTGGGTTTGAACCTAAGGCCTCATGCATGGTAGTATAGCCCCAGCCCTAACCAGTGTTTTGTTATCACTGTCCTTGTCATCCTCCTCATCACCATCACTGGGCTACAGAGAGACCATCACCGAGCCGCAGAGAAACTGAACCCAGGGCCTCACATCAGAAGACAAGTGCTCTGTCGAGGCAGACAATGGAGCCCTACCAATGGGCTAAAGATTAGATTTAAGTCACCATCTGGCCAGTGGCCTTATAGTGGTCATCATAGTCCCACATTGCCAACACCTGTGCTTAGACATGTTTCTTGTACTTTCTCCAGGAAGCCTAGCATTGCTTCCTGTCCAGATGTGTCTGGTGATTTAAAATCCCCAGATTCTTAGTTGACTTCCAAGCATCTCTCTTGCGATGGGCAGGGGGCTCTTTGCTTGCATGCTTTGCAGCTGCGTCTTGGGTTGCTCCTGGCATGCACTCGGGGTACAGTCCTAGGGTGGAGTTGGGCCAACTCTAGCCATTGGGCTTAAAATGAGCTTCACAGACTCAAGTGGTCATAGTTCTGGGTTATAACTATCTTGTCAAACTTCAGTGCAAATTCTGAAGTTCATTTGTGGGAAAGTTTACAGTGGACTCAGCCACAGAATCCCAGGCCATTCAGACCTGAACACTTGCCTCAAAGTTCTGCAGACAAAGCTTGCTTATGATCTTTCCCTCATGGCTTGTGCTGTCTTCACATTCTCTAACGCCCCTCCTGTAGGGAAAATGCTCTTCTTGAACCTTGTACCTTGTTGCTCTCTCAGGAGGAATTTCTTGCTGAGGACAAAATCACAACACTTCGACTTTTCTTGTGTACAAAAAACATCTTCATTTTTCAAGATCATTGGGAAGTAGATACAACTGTAAAAGAGGAAATCGAGGCACAACTGAGTCACTCAACACTAACCTACAAGCAAGTCAGAGCAATAGCTAGAAGGCCAGAGCAACCCAGTGGTCAAAGAAACACGGTGTCTAGGGCCAGGGAATAATCAGGTTCAGTCTGGTTGATGTCAGTTCTCCAGGGATCTGGCATGAGGAACAAGGAATGGGATTGAAGCTACAGGGTGTCCATATTTTGTGTGTGTGTGTATGTAAGTCCCAGTAGATAAGGCAGCACTCCAGAAAGAGCATGAAGAAGCATCCAGTCCTGGGGAGAGCGGATGAAAGGCTCGCTGCTATGGTTTGAACATGGTTGTTTCTCAAATTTCATGTGTTGGAGACCCATAACCATGATGAGAGGTAGAAACTTTTAAGAAGCAACTGTAACCAGGCTTTTGGCTACTTTATGAGGTCCTTTTGCCTCCCTAAACCACCCCTATCATTTCCAAGTCCACAATACTTGGTAAGAGAGAAAGGAGGTTAGAGGGGAAGGAGGTGCCGATATCATTAGACTACTTCCTATTGATTATGGGTGCCCAGGTCTTTAGGGCGAGTTTGATTTTCGTCATCAGGATATCTCCAACCAGCAACTAGCAATCCAGCAAATAGCAACTAAGTAGGAGCAGCAGCAGGAGGAGGAGCAGGAGCAGCAGCTGGAGGAGGAAGAGAAGCAGGAGGAGAAACAGCAGCAGCAACAGAAGTGGCGGCAGCAGGAGGAACATTAGCCATGCTTCTCTTGAGTCTCTGGCATTGTAACACCGTCTCACGAGTCCCCAGAATTCCAAACATAAACTATCTTCAGCTGGAAGAATCACACATCTGCCAGGGCATGAGACAAATCACAGCAGCTAAGCTGTGGACACTCTGAAGCAGCTCTATACCCCAAAGTTGGGATTAAAAGAAAACTGTATACCTGTGACATTGTCTGGGTTCTCAAAGAAACCGAAATTCTTACTACAAGCAACTAGGCCATGAAGATTTTACTTTGTGAAGGGGTTAAAGTGGGCCGGTTATCCTGAGAGCTGGTGAGAAAGTTTGGTTTCCTCGGCTTCCTCCAGCCATCTGCTGCCACATGACCTCTTCTGCTTCTCCTTCACCATGCACAGAGCAGCATTCGGCCTTGCTCAGAAGCAGAGCTACAAGCCCAAATAAACGTCTCTTCTTTAGCTTTCTAGCTTTGAGTCTAGCCTTTACTGGCTGAGCCATGTCTTCGGCCCAAAGTTCTATTCTTTACAAAGCTTCCAAGTCGAGGTATGGAGAAGATGGAGTGAGGCCCCAGCCCACAGTCTCAGGTGAGCCTCAGGCTCCTCAGGTGAGCTGGAGCAGGCAGCTTCCCAGAGACTTGTGAGGAAGCAGGGTTGGCTGAAAATGGGAGACTCTGACATCCTGAAAACTGTCTCTTAGGGAGGCTCCCCTTATGTCCCTTTGGGGTACTGCATTGGCAGTGCCGGCCAGCAGAGAAGGCATGCACCCAGGCCCTAGACCTTATCACTTTGGATGCTTTATGTCAGTGTCTGAAATGGAAATTGTTTGTTGTTGATTTTTGTATCTTAAGACAAGGTCTCTAGTATCCCAGGCTGGCCTCCAACTCACTTTGTGACATGACCTTGAACACCTGCTCTTTCTGCCTCCATCATCCCCCGTGATAGGATCCGGGCATGCAGCATGCCTGCTTTATGTAATGCTGCGGGTCTAAGACTGCGTTTGTGCTAGAGCAACACTCATCAACAGACCTACATTCCCAGGCCCTGCAGCACAGGCTCCTGAAAGGGGGATTTCTTGAGGGGTTGCTCTTTGAAGAAATCCTAGTGGGGAAGTGAGGAGGGACATTTCTATATGGAGAGGACAGGGAGGAACCAAATACAGCCACCTTTTCCATGGCTGCTGGCAGGGCACCTGGCTGGGCAAGTGGGATTGGTGGGCACCTGTGTCATGCATTACTCCATTGGTGTGCCCGCAACAGTGGGCCTCACATGGCTCCCCAAAGCCCACTTGGTCCCTGAATATGGACTTCTTATCCCAAGAGCAGCAGCAAACACTATGACACCCCAAGGTCCCAGCATCCCCTCTGATAACTCAGGTCAATCTAAAAGAGTGAAAGTCACTGCAGGCAGCACATGCCTTCAAGGTCAGCATTAGTACACGGTCACTGAGGTGGTGGCATGCACTTCCAGCAGAACATTCGGTGACCACACTGCTTGGGAATGGCAGGGACCTCTCTGCCTAGACACACACACACACGGTCACAGCGGGTAGTGGTCCTTGCATGCTCCGAGCTCCCTGGGTGTACCTTGTGTGGGAGTTTCCTCCATGCCCCCACTGTCGGGACCAGCAGTCACCCCTCTTCCAAGTGTGCACTGGTCGTTTTTCTCCTGGGCTTGGTGCCCATCCAAACACAGTTCCAGCAGGACCCACAAGGCCCGGAGAAGAAAGAGGCATTCTCTTCTGGAGGTCAGAAAGTGGAAACCAACAACTTGTTGCAATTGCAGTGCTAGACATTGAGCAGGCCTGCTGGGCAAGCCGCCCCTGAAGGGACAGGGAGGAGTCCTCAGTGGGCCAGGAGTCTCTCTCTCTCTCTCTCTCTCTGTGTGTGTGTGTGTGTGTGTATTCGCGCGCGCGTGCGTGTGTAAGAGAGATAGATAGATGATAGAGAATGCATGTGTATAGGCAGGTATGTATGCTAGGGGAGGCAGAGACTCAGGAAGGCTATTATGGAATTCTTTGTGGCCAATGTCAGCATGGGCAAATGTCAGCATGGGCAAAGCGTTCTCTAACTGATAAAGAGAACTCCTGCTGAATTTTTTTTTCTTTTTGGCCCCGTGAAGAGATTTGTCAGATTGACAGCATCTGTTCCCAGAGCCTGAGTTCATGGGAATGAAAAGGCAAGAGCCTCTTTGAATACAGCACAATCATCATGAAGAAGTTGGGTTCTGGGGCCTGAGAGATGGCTCCATGGTTGAAGGCCAGCATGAGGAGTGGGATTTGGATCCTCAGAGTCCCTGTGAAGTGCTGGTAGACGTGAGGCCCACCTATAACTCCAACCTTGGAGGGATGAGCGGAGGTCTCTCCAGAGCTAGCTGGCTAGGAAGACTAGCCTTATTGGTGAGCTCCGGGTTTGGCTAAGAGACCCTGCCTCAGTGAATGAAGTGGAAGAGTGATAGAGGATAATCATGACATCAGTCGTAAGCCTGCACACGCATGCACATCCACATACATGTATGCTCACACATATGCACGCCACACCACACACACACAAGTGGAAAAAGAAAAAAAGGTTGAGTTCTAGAAGTTACCTCATTGCTGTAATCTAAGTAAATGTCTGCCTGGTGACATTTAGAATGTGTCAGTCCACGGCCCTCAAGTTCTCTCCATGCCCTGTGACACGGAGCCCCAGATACCTGGGAACCCTGAGGAAGTTCAATTGCCACTCAAACAACATGGCTTCTTTCCTGGCCAAGCCCTTCCTAGCCTGTGCTGTGGGCCCCAGTACTTAACCTGGCAGCCTTCACTTCCCTTGTCTGCATGCTTTGAAGAGGTAGTGTGCAGCTGAGGTGAGATGGGACAGAGCATGCTTGTAGCAGGCACATGTCCTGGTTTGCATTTTATTGCTGTGATAAGCAGCCTGGGGAGGAGAGGGTCTGTTAGGCTCACACACCAATCACAGCCATCTGTCATTGAGGGAAGTCAGGGCAGGAGCTAAAGCAGAACCACAGAACACTGCTCACTGGTTTGTTCCATGTGGCTTGCTCAGCCTGCCTTCTTGTCCCACCAAGGACCACCGGAAACTCTCATATCAATCATTGCTCAAGGAATTCCTCCACAGGCTTGCTTGAAGACCAATTTGATGAGGTGTTTTCTCAACTGAAGTCTCAGGATGGCCCTGGCTTGTGTCAAGCTGACAAACATTTAACCAGGAAAGCACCTGTGGTAGAGGTAGCTGGGTTGTTTCAGGGCTCAAAGCCTTCTCATGTTACTGCCACAGAATAACTGACAAGCACCTTCAGGGAAAAGGGCTTATTTAGACTCCCAGTTTCAGAGGGAACAGCCCATCACAGCGGTTGAAGCAGCTGTGTCCATGGCAGCAGAATTTGGGGCGTCTTGTCCAGATAGCACCAATGGACAAGGAAGCTGACAGTTGGACCTCAAGATCCTCCCTCCCTATCCCTATAATGTACTTCCTTTTGCTAGGTCCCTATATTTCAACAGTACTATCTGGAAACCAAGACACATGCCCTATGATAGTAGAAAACCCTGTTGGAACCCAACAGAAGAATGATTTTGTTACATCACTGCTGGGAGCCTCCTGTCCACTAGGACAGCCTTCTAAATGCACTTTCACCGGTTCTGTCCGGCATGTCTCCTAAGCTTCCTAAGCCCCTCTTGTTCCCCTGCACTGGCCCCTGGTCCCAGCTCCCAGCAGCTAGAACCCAAGCTTTGCAATATTTGCTCCCCTATGAATACTAATTACTCAGGTTGCTGGATTTTACTACCAGGAGCCCCGGAGTCCACAAACTTTTTCTGTGTGGAGCAAGATTGTGTTAGCTTTCTGGACCGTCCTTTATGTACAAACCAGAGCATGGGTTAAATCCTGCCTCTTGCGTGGATTTGTGCAGCCCTTGAGCTGATGGTAGCTTTTAAACTATTTAAATGTCAACCATGGGTATTACCCTTAAGAACCTGCCTAGAACTTTCCAAGAAGGCTAGGCTGGCTGGGGCGGCGGTGGGTGGGAGGAGCACCCACATGCTTTTCTTTACATATGCTCTGGAGATCGAGTTCAAATCAAAGCTTGCAAGAGCATGGTTGATTTTTTTAAGCAGGTGAATCTTGGTGTCCTGATTCACAACTGTGCTCTTAGCACACATCAGATAGGCAGATAGTCATGAGGCTGAGGGCAGTATGAGCTGCTTGCGAGACCCTGTCTGGGAAAAAAAGTCCCTTGTGGGGTGGGCACGGCGGCACGTGACTGTAGCATGCGGTCATCCAGCTACTCCAGAAGAGATCAGATCTCCAGCCACAAATTCAAAGCCAGCCCGGGAGGCACAGAGTGATTCTGCCTCAAAAATAAACAAATCAAAGAATAAAACACCTGTGAGCTGTTTTTTGCCCTGTCAGTTTAATTAAAGTTTTACTACATGTTTATTTATACATAAGCGTGGGGGGGAGTGGGTGTGGGTGTGTGTGTACATGTGCTGGTGTATGCCTATCATGACATATGGAAGGAGATTAGAGGACACCTTGCAGGAGTTGGCACCCCCCTCCTTACACTGTGGGTTCTGGGGATCGGACTCAGATTGCCAGGCTTGGTAGCAGCCTCCTTTCACCCACTGAGCCATCCCACCACTTCCCATCAATCTAATTTTAATGAATATCTGTGGGCCCCCCATTCACTCAGCTCCTCATTGCACCATCTCATGAATATGTATGAACCAGCACCTGGCACTATAGGTGCTGAATAAAAGTGAATCTCAATTGTGTACCGAGTTATTAATGTATAGATATGAATTCAAACACGTACAAGACATCACGCCTTCCTCTTCATTTATTCCAGGCTGGGCTGTAAACAGTGTGAAACGTCCCTTTGACAGCTTTCCGGCTTCACCCATCGCGGATGACAGGACAGAGTCTCCTTCACAGAAGGTACACGAGAACCAGAACTGGGGGCTGGGGAGACGGGCATGCTGGATCCTTCCTCCTTCGGAAAGTGTGATCTCACCCAGATGCTTCTGGTTTCCAGTAGAAATGGCCCATGTTCCTTGGAAGCGAGGCGTCCAGGCCGCTGTTCATCCGTATTTCTTGAATGATTTGCTCCCTGCGCTCAATCCTTTCTGCCAGCTCAGCAGCCTCTACGGAGCTGTAGGCCGGATATGAAGTCCTACAGAACCTAGACAGTTCCACAGGAAGCTCAGAGTCTGAGGAGTCCTCCTCCTCCGCCTCCTCCTCGCTGTCCTCCTCAGCCTTGTCACTCTCTAGCACCAGGTGTTCCCTCCCCTGCCTCAGCTCCCGGAAGTCCTTGGTACAGGACACTCTGACCACCAAGGCGCACAGCGTGAGGAGCAGGCCGATGCAGACACTGCACATGAACAGCAGGGCGGCTCTCTCGGGGTGGGCTGGAAGGAGAAGAGAGCATGTGAAGACCTTAAAGAGTTAATTTTGGCTCATGGTTTTGAAGATTTGCCCTCCATCGTGTCAGAGAAGACATGGCAACAGGCTCATGTGGTGAAATCTGTTTTCATCACGGTGGACCAGGACCCAGGGTTCTGCCCAACATGGTACTACTGGCGGGAAACACACAGTCAAAACATGGCCTTATGGAGGACGTTCCAGATTCAAGTTATAACAAGCAGCCAGTGGCACTACATATAGTACAAGGCCTGACTGGATCCTAATAAAACCTTATTTATAGATTTGAGCTCGGGGCCCTTGATTGACCACAACCTGAGGGCCAGAGGGAACACTGCAGAGGCCAGCAGCCTCTGCAGGCAGGGCCAGGGCTGGAAGCAACTTGTGGGATATACTATGGTGACCCCAGCGCTGTCTCGGCATTTCCCAGCTGCTCTGAACTTGTCCAGCCACACTATCTTTTACTCTGGGAAAATCAATGAAGACTGTTGTCTTTAGAGATGCCATTTCTCCCCAGGGGTCTAGCCTGGAGTCTCAAAACTCCTGGGCTGCTAAGATTCTCCCATAGTGAGGCTCTCACAGCTGAACTCTGACAGGAGAGCTGGAACCAGGACACTTTATCTTCCTGAAAGTGGACACCTCCCCAGGCAGCTTCCTTCCCACAGCCCACGCTATCCCTAGCACGTCTCTCCTCAAGTGGGATGCTCTTTGTGACCTCTGCCCAACATCTCCCCACTGCCATCAAGACCCCGATGTCTGAATTAACATTTGTTTTTGGCTGAGGACAGGACAGCAGATCGTGTCTGCCATTCTATTAAGTATTGAAGAGTCAAAGCGTATAAAGGATTTGTTCTCACAGAGACCCACATCCTTCCCGCGGGGAGAAGGGCTACTTTCAGCTCTGGAAGTGGGCTATCTGGAAACACTGACGCTGGTAACAAAGTCACTAAACAGTGATACCAAAGATGCCAAGACCAGGACAGGCACCAGGTCAGACCTCCCCTCTCTCTCCTGCAGATCAAAGCCTGTTCCACCGCTCTGCTCTCTCCTTCTGACATAGCTCAGACACAGCTTGAGTGTCCCTCAGAGTTTTATGTGTTGGAATTGATACCTTGTATGAGGTGTAAAGAGAGCATTTTCCAGCCTCTCGGGGGTGGGCAGGGCCAGCGCCAGGCAGAAACGCACTCCTGTGTCGTGTTTCTGAGGAACAAAGATCGCTCACAGCCCCTTCCTCTCCTATCCAGGCAAGGGTGCAGTGCCTCAGATCCTCAGGTCCCATCAACTCAGGAGCAAGGTCTTGCTCCTCCACAAAACTGATTTGTTGCTTTACCTCTTTATTATTAAGGAGTTTTTTTTTTTCCATGTTGAAGTCTGAACTTAACAATGCCACACATGCTAGGCAAGTGCTCTACCACTGAGCCATACCTCAGCCCTATGTTTTAAAGAATTTAGATTAATCGAATTGAGTCATAATCCTTAGGGCCCATCACATGCTCCCACAAACCCAGCACCTCCCACCTCCCTGCTCTCCAGGAGTCAGGGTCCCGGTTCTACTCCTGGAATTCAGGGGTTCCTCTTGCTACAGAATCATTCTGCAGGGGAGTTCACATCATGGTCACTGAGATCCAGTGGCCAAGGATGGAGTTGATGAGCTGGGCTCAGTCATCCCATGGGAATAAAACTTTCCATTCATATGAAGTGACTGTTGCACAGTCACCAGATTGTAGGCATATGGCATGTGGCCTAACCCCTGATGTAGCCAAGACTCTTTCCAAAGCCACCACTGACTGGGGCCTACGCTTAGGCCAGGGCTCTACCCACCGCCCCCGACTTTGTACAAAAAGTCATTTCCTCCATTTTCTAGAACCAACTGGACCACTTTCGACTGTTGTAACCCTTTCCTCTCATCTCTTTTGGGAAAATAGGACATTCTTTTTGTTGTGGTTGAATAGAATCTTCACAGTATTTTTGTTGCTATTATTCTAAATTTTGCCTCGGTTTATCACAGGCTAGAGGGGATGACTTATCTGTATTACAGTCCCAGGAGACTCAGGATGGGTGGCCAGTGGCCTTTAGGCCCCATTTGCTCTTTAGAGCCTGGCCTGGGGCCAACCCAAGCTCCAGTTCAAATTTAGTCACACCTAGATAAGACGCCAGCAAGGGCCTATCTCTTGGGAGATTGTGGCCAGAGGCCTCCAGGAGGGAAAAGTGTAAAGCATTTGGAACCTGGCATGACGACATGTAGGGTCTGACAGGACTTCCTGTCAGAGATGCAGGCCCTGGGGACACTTCAGAGCCCACCCACGAGAGTGGCTGTGCTGCTGATTGTCCTCCCTGCCAGGGTCATGTAACTGACTTTGGGGTGTATGATGAGACATCTCCTTCGCATAGCTCATCTGATGTCCTACAGTTCCGTTCTCAGAACCAGAGAGGCTGCCCTGGCCTTGGCTCCAGATCCCAAAGACACCCCCCAAAGCTCTCAGTAGTTTGCCTGAGGCTGGACACACACACACCACAATCCCAAACAACAGAATACTGAACCACAAAAGGCAGTCTTGTAGGCACTGATAAGGCAAACACACAAAGCCAGATGCCAATAAGACACTAGTTTGGTGGTCTGGGAGGGCTCTGTAATATGTTTAGAGATTAAAAAAAAATAAGTCCCTCAGCCAGGGGACAGTGGCTTCTGCTGAGGCAGCCAATAAGCTGTCTTCCTCAGAACCACATATACATATGCAAACACACATGTACAGACACATGCACATGCACTACCATCCTCCACCCAAAGTCCCCCATATCGTAAACAAGTACCATCAGCTAATATATACTACACATATATATGTATATATATATATATATTACACATATTATACACATACACCATA
The DNA here is from genome assembly GCA_028658305.1 of Pachyuromys duprasi. NCBI lineage: Eukaryota > Metazoa > Chordata > Mammalia > Rodentia > Muridae > Pachyuromys > Pachyuromys duprasi. Next base: position 101,197,034 of record CM053753.1, on the reverse strand, counting down.
CCTACACAGCACTCCACCACACACCACAACTACAATACACAAATATATATACACCATACTCATGACACATTACATATGCCATACATGTGCCAAACATACCACACACACGTGTAACACATATCACACACATTACACACACACACACACACACACTCTTCCCCTTTCTAGGAGACATGGCCCTTACAGATCAGGCAAATAACCAGAGGAGACATTGTCTATCTGAGACCCTTGAACACCTGCATGTCCCCTCCACCAGCCTCCAGGTTTCCCTGTGGAGGACAAGCCCCTTGGCTTTGGTTGCTGTCTGCTTGTCCCCGTCTATTTGACTGCATTCATATGTCAAAGCTACCTGGTGGCCTGGTGAGGGAATGTCCGGTTAGTTCCCTCAGCTTCCCAGGGATATTCTCTGCTCTTGGTTCCCCGCTGTTGTAGCCTCACTCTCTCCTAGTGCCACGAGCCGATGTCTAGCTGGGTGCTAGCCCCGCAGCAAGCCTTTCTTTCTCTCACACTTGCTAAGACGAGCATACTGAAATATCTCACAATAAAAGCAAGCAACACCCCATCCAGTCCTCACGTTGGAAAGATGGAGCATTGTTCTGGCTTATAGACAGATGAGCATGATGGCTCAGTGGATAACGGCGTTCGCCGCGTGAGCCTGACCACCTGGCTTTGAGCCTCAAACCTATGTAAATGATGGCAGGAGAGAGTCAGCCTCACAAAGCTGTCCTCTCCCAGTCATATGCGTGCCCTGGCATGCATGCACCCATGGACACATTTTACATGTGTGTGTGTCCATACGTGTGTAGATACCCACAGATGCCAAAAGAAGGGGTCAGGTCCCCCAAAGTAGAATTACAGTAAGCCTCCTGATCTGTTGTTGGGACCTTCAGTCCTCTGCAAGAGGAAATCACAGGTATAAGTACAAGGCAGCCATAACATCGACTCGGACTTATTATTTAGCCATCTGTAAGCTGGTCTGCGCAGCCCTGTCCTAGACATGGAGAGGTGTCAGATAAACAAGAGAACAGTCGTCTGGACGTGAGGAGTCTCTCCCTGCTTAGACAGGCATGCACATCATCCCGAATGGATGAGCACATGGAGGAAGGGGTATTTACATAACGCAGGGTCAAGAGGTCCCAGCCATTCAAATCCTGAAGACAAAGCTTTGTAGGAGTCAATTGACAGCCTTGTCCTTGGCCCAGCATGAAGCTGGACCCAGCTGCTGTCCATGGTACCCCTGGCAGACGGCCAGCTCCTCTGACCCTCAGATCCTTTCAGCACAGAATTCAGGATCCGAACCCCATCCCTCAGAATTGTTGCTCTGGACTGGTGGTGGTCCCCCGAACTCAAGCTGTGACTTTTTAGGTGGAGCTATCTGGAGCTAATTAAGGTTAAGGCAGTTCACCAGAGGCTCCTCACCTGATAGGACTGAGAAAAGGCTTAGAAAAGCATACACTCTCTCTCCTCTTTCTTTGTGTCTTTTGTCTCTTCCCACCACCCCTACACACACACACAGCAAGCAGGTTGCTGTTGGGGGTTGTTCCAGTTTTGGGGGTTGTTCCGGTGTGCTGTGTATTCAGGTGCTGAAGTCTGTGCCCCTACTTGGTTGTAGTCTGGATGTAAGCATTGTCACGTTCATTGATCAATGTTGTGCAAACTTTGCTCACCAATGATCTCTGATTGGTTAACAAAACTGCTGAGAGCTTATAGTTGAGCGAGAAAGGACAGGAGGTTGGACTTCCATTGCCAGTCTTGGGTCTAAGGCAGGGACCATGAGGTGGGGAGTAGAAGAAGGAGAAGAAAGAAGGGATAGAGAGGGATGTGATCAGGACAGAAGCAGCCCAGGCAGGACCAATAAGGCAAGTAATTTGTGGTGTGTGGCTGAGAAATAGCAAGGCCAGCATAGACAGGTTATCATGCCCAGTTATGGTGCTTAACACTTATTAATAAATCTTATAAGTCTCCATGTCATTTATTGGGAGGTACAGTGGGTGATTAGAAAAGGCCTCCCAAATGATAACTTATCCTTCAGGTGTCTGTCTACAAGCCAGAAGGAGGCCTTTGCTGTTGGACTTGCAGCCTCCCTCCATACCTGTTAGAAAACAGGAACTGTTTCTTAAGCCCCAGTCTACAGTGTTTTACTGTAGCAGCTCAGTACAAGGTGGCTCAGAAAGGGAGCCTATGAGCAGAGAGCCCAGCAAGGCTACAGCTGAGACAGGAGCATCTCTGGCTCTTCATAGTTACCTGCCACTTGAAGGGACTCTGAAACTGTGGACATACTTCTTAAACCCAGATCTTCACATTCGTTAACTTTGACAGTCATCAGAAGCAGCAAGCATGGAAATGGGAGGACAGTTGTAAGAAAAAAAATGGGGGGGAATAGCCATGCAGCATGTGGCAAGAGCGCACGGGTGGGGGGTGCTGAGTGGGAAGGCGATGCAGTGGCTGAGTGCCAGCGCCAGGCTCTCCAGCTCCTGTATTGAGATCTTTCTCTAAGCCCTATTTTCCCTCTGAGGAAGCTCTACCCGACACAACCCTGGTCCCAGCCTGCTGGAATAGCAACATTCACGTGTATTTTACCAAAGGTCTCAGAGTTGCTGGCCTCTGTACAGTTCTGATGACTGTTCCATCCCCTGAGGCCTACATTTAAAGTTTGCTTTCCTTGGTGGCAGCTGGGGGGTGGGGGATGCCGTGGACTTTTAAGAGGTGGGGTCTATGGGAAGTCTTTAGTTCCTTAGGCCTGTACTATCAAACGGGACTATAGGAACCTGCCTTATTCCTTTCCCTCTCTTCTGGTTCAAGATGTGGTCACTGATGATGCTCCACCCTCAGCACAGCCCAAACCAATGGAACCACTGGATCTTGAACATGACCTCCAGAACCAGTAGCCTGGATCTTTATTAAGTAATGGCAATAGAAAGCTGACTGATACAGCCCTCCTTGAGCAGGAAGCCAGTGTGGAGACTTCCAGTCAACATTCCTAGGTCCAGTCTGTCCTAGGACATGCAGGAAGGTGGCAAGGGACAGTGGGCATTCCTCCCCAGAGAGGACCACACATGGCCAGGCCTGGTGCAAGCCTTCAGCCCTGGGGAGACTGGCAAGGAAACCTGGGCAACCTTAGTGATTCTCAGGATGAGGTCACTGCGTAGTCCCGTAGCATGACCTCAGTTTGATTCTATGTGATCTCCCTTGCTTTTCTTCCAAATGCAGGGAGGATCCAAGTTTTAGACCTGATGAATGCATTTCTAACTTTTCAAAGGAGAAACTTCTTTGGAGGCCAAACCTTCAGCAACTAAACTTTTTTCTTGTGGGTCTTTCGGTTCTGTGGTTGCAACTGTATCTGAACCCCAGTCCTGTACTTGTGGATGTCACAACACCGCAGTTGCCAGGTACAGCCAAAGCCATTTTCCTCTGGTTATTCTAGTATTAAGCTTGTGTCGGTGAAGCAATGCGTAAACCCTTCTGTATCCCCAGAAGTTCCCACTTATTCACCTACCTCGAATGTAAGCAAAAGCAGCCAGAGAGTTGCTGACAATAAGACCATCTTTCCGCACCACCCTCGATCCGCTTGGGTTGAATTTTATACCTGCAACATGAAAAGGCTGTTGGTCAGAGTGGTGTGTCTGCCCTGAAAGCCTGGCCATCTTTAGCCGGCCTGCCACAAGGATTAAAAGTCTAAGGTATCAAACCATTGGTTTCTGACTAAACTGTGGAAGACTCAACACTTAGTGCTGAGGCCTGACTGTGAAAGGTCATGTGTCTGAAGACTTGGTCTGTCAGTGTGGCTTGGGAGATGGTGGAACCTTCAGGAAGCGGATCCTCAGTGGAGCAAGCAGTCATGGAGGGCAGGTCTTGAGGTCTGCCACCTGGCCCCATTCCTATGCTGCCACCATGATGAACTGTACCCTTTCCTAAACCATGAGCCAAAAGGAATTCTTTGCTCCTCATGTTGCTTATCTCAAGGATTTCAACCCAGTAACAAGAAGAGCAGCCAAAACAGAAGCCATCTCTGAAAATATCAAATGATTAAAGGGATCCAAAACAGTTCAAAGCGTCAATTCCAACCTCAGAGACCCCCCCCCCCCCTCACTCTAGGACAGAGCACGCTATTCCACTTCATAGGCAATGCATCCGTCTGGCCTTTAGGAAGCTGAGTAAATGTCTCAGTTTACCATGGAAGTGCTGTTTGCTCTGAGGACCTGGGGTTGTGGAGGGAGGGGCAGTGTTGGTGTGATAAGTCACACACACACAAACGTGAGCTGGCCCGCTTCCGGATGTGAGGGTCCTGCCTGACGGACACTTAGCAAGTTCTGATGGGCCAGCATTAGAGCTCAGGGAGCCCTGGGCCATCACATGGAGCTGATGCCTCTAAGACGGGGGTGGGGACCCTTCAGGACCATGTGGGAGCCAGGTGAAGGGTGGCAATAAACCAGAACTCAGAGGATTCCCGTCCTCACCCATAGCTCTGGGCTAAGGGTATTTCTAAGTCTTGGAGTTGTGTTTTCTATTGCAAGAATCACATGTGGTAGCAAAGTGCAGAGCCACTGCTCCATGCCACAGAGGTCGGTGTCTGTGGATTCAGCCACAGGCAGAGAACAAAAAGTGCTCAGCAAAGATTTTCATGTGTACAGATTTCCTTCTCTTCATTATTTCTTTTTGGCGGGATGACAGCTTACGTGGCATTGATTTTGGGTTAAGGCTGTAAGCAATCTAGAGATCAAAGCCTACAGGAGACTGGGCGGGTTCTGTGAAAATGCCGGGTTGTTTTATTTACTGGGCTTGAATACCTGCTGCTTGAGTGTGGAAGGTTTAGAACCACTCTGTAAGATACAGAGGGACACCTAGAGTTTACTATCACAGTGGGCAGGGACATAATAAACCAAACAATAGCACAGGACAAAGCCCTCGCTACCCAGAGCGAGCACCTTAGCCCTACGCATTCCACAGGATCTCTGCAGTTTCTTCAGGAACTTCACGGCTGAATTTGCTTTATATGTCAATTTAAAAAAAGTCAGGCTGACATGCTGGCTCCATGGGCAAAGGAACTTGTTGTTAAAGCAGATTACGTCAGCTCGTGCCCCAGGATCCACACAGTGAAAGGAGAGAACTGACTCTCATATGTTGTCCTTTGACCCCCCCAACATGCACATATTTGTGTCTCCATACCCACTTACATAGACAGACATAAATATTTAAAAAATGAAATCAGAATATCTATGTCCCTGTTTATAGAAGTTAGGTGGGAATCAGGAAGAGAGAGGCCGGGAGGGGCTGGCTCGGTCAGCTACACCCCAGCTGTGCAACGAGCTCCCTGTTTCACCAAGAACCCAAGTTGTTCAGATTTTGGTACTATTTTCTTTTAGGAAGAAAAGGGGGATGGAAGAGAATGGGGGTAAACATTTTACTTGTGATTTTAATTTTTTTTCTTTTGAAGCAAAACACTGGCTGCTGTATGGAACCACCAGCCACACTGTTGATATCAGCAGAGCAGCCCGCCACCTCTGTGGCCCCTTCCACCCCGGCCTCGTGTGCCTGGCTGTGCTCAAGGGCCTGTTTGACTTCACCCGAAAAAAGCTGTTGTGAGCACGACATCAGAATTACCGTATTCATCATCTTTCTTCACGGAAGGGTTCCAGTTAGCGACAGCCGGATCGACCGCTGTGAGTATGTGCTTGGGAACTAAAAGCAAAAAAGAAATATTTTTATATTAAAAACACCTATTTAGTAGGTGTTTAAATAGGCGTTAAAATACATATTTAATAGGTATTTAAGGTACAATGTAGATAAAGATTTACAAAATGCTTTCAGATAACTTACTGTCTTTCTCACGCGAGCGGGTATGCACACACACACACACACACACACACACACACACACACACACGCACACACGGCAGTATGAGGTCATCAAATGCCCAAGAGAGGAGATGTATTTGCACATATAGGCATATCTTTAAAGGAGCTGGGGCTGCAGAGAAAGCCCAGGGGCTGACAGTGCATTGACTGCTGCAGAGGACCCAACTTTGCTCCCAGCACCACACTGAGTAGCTTACAACTGCCTGTAAGTCCAGCTCCAGGGACCCACCTCCTTTTCTGGTCTCTGTGGGTGCCTTTATGCACAGACCTCTGCATAAATATTTTTTATGTACATATATATTTAATATAAAAATATTTTCTTTTAAAGGATCTTAAAACTGAGAAAGCTGAGGTAGCAGGGCTTCAAACTTGGAAGCTAGCTTGGACTGCACAGCAAGACCCCATCTCAAACAAAACAAATGGGGAAATAAATAAACTGCAGCACACTCATCTAATGGAAAATGTTAGTAATAAAAAGAACACACGAATTGAATCTCAGCACAGCATGCTCCGTGGGAGAAGCCACTCACTATAACCCGTCTATTGCACAATTTTATTCGTGTGAACTGCCTAGAAAGGTAAATCTAGAGACAGAAATGGATTAGTGGTTTGTGCTGCAGAGCACTGGAAACTTTGGGAGGGGGTCATGAAAATGTGGGGACCGCTGCAGAGCTCTAAGTGTACTGAAATCCACAGAGGTTTGTCCCAGTGGCTGGCCATCAGGCTGGAAGAATGGTCAGGAAGCTGTTATGAGGGAACCTAACATATCTGAGGCACAGTAAAGCTAACTGACCAGTCAGGACTAGCTCCAACCCCCTCCTGCTTCCACTCCATCTTTTCTCTGACCTTTCTAACTTGCCACTTTATCATAAATTTAGAGGAGTCTAGCTATCTGGGATCACATAATTCACTAAATATAAGAAGGTGGTTACTGGCAATCAGAGGTTCAAGGTCATCCTTGGCTATGTAGAGGGCTCAGGACTATCCTGGGCTACCTGAGACCCAGAGAGACAGAGACACACAGAGATGGAGAGACAGAGACAGACAGATACAGAGAAATGTAGAGAGGAGAGAGAACAACCACAAGAAACACACCGCTGCCAACTGGAAGAAGGGAGAGGGCGCCAAGTATTCTAGCTGCAGAAAATTGCTTATTTTCATTTTTGCCTCAGCCCAGATGATATCTGGGGGAAGTGGCAACAGGAAGAAGAAGTGAAGCCAACACAAACTAGGCGAGAGCCTGCAAGTCGTTCCCAGCTGCAAGAGAACCTCATTTCCTTCTCTGAGTGCTTAACTGAATTCTTCTGGAGACATCCCAGGACCAACAAGCAGACAGTAGCCGTAGACTATGAGCCTCCCGATCTGGGAGACCCTGGCACTTTGTTGCCCATCAAGGATGAGGGCGGCTTTCCGGAGAGGCACAGCGGAGGTTCTGTGAGAGACTGCTCTGATCCCAGGACACGGCTGTACCGGAAAAATGCTTTCTAGTTCAGTCACCTTTTGTTCATCCCTGAGCTCCAAGAAGGGTCTCCCTGATTCCTTGGCAGAACTAAAATCCTGGCTGGGTTGTCTTTCCCTGCCAGAAGAGGTGTCTCTTCCCTTGGCTCGTTCTCAAAGTGTAGTGAGAAGAGCCTCCTGGGTGTCTGCAGATGCCAGAGGCTTTATAGATTCAGAGCTGCAGAGAGAAGCTTGGAGAGGAAGGGCATGATGGGCTGAGTTTTGTCAGATACCCACCAGGTCTTGTACCTGTTGTGAGACATAGATTACCATGGAAACCTGATTCTTTAGTGTGCGGAATGGTGCATGCCTGTAATTCTAGCACTTGGGAGGTAGGCACAAGAGGATCAAACGTCACAGCCATCTTTGACAACACAGTAACTTTAATGCCACGCCAGACTACATGAGATCCTGTTTTAAAAATGATTCTTCCAACTGGTTCAGAACGGATTATAGTGATGACAACGTTCTTAAGCTGGAAATGGTGATGGCTGCCTAATTTGATTGGCTGTTCTAAAAACAAACATAGATTGCATGTTTGTTCGACCATAGATTCTTTGACCAGTCACTCCGCAAATTTTATCTCCATAAAGCTGTGTCAATAGGCAAAGCTAATGAACGGCATTCTGCTTGAAACTTGCTGTTTCCTTCCACCTCCACACTCATTCCAGAAGAGCAATCAAGATCACAGCCTGGACCACCACAGCACCCCACAAACAGCTGCTGACGTGCTTTAACGTGGCTCCCTGAAGACAGGGATTTTGCTTGTTTCTAAGGACATGGAATGGCAAGGGGGCTGCTGTGACATGTGGGCGCCTGTGTGGCGCCACATCCATGCTCAGGGCATACAGACACAGCAGCTGTTGGTAGCACACTGGGCTAGCCATTGAGGGCCTTTAAATGGTACTGGAAGGCTAGAAAGGAGCCAAATAATACCTCTGTGAACTCACATGACACCAACACATTTCAGGGCTTCCTGAACCAAGATAGAAATCGTGCGTTCCCGGTGACCTCAGCTCCGTCCCTCATTGCTTGTTCTGTTCCTCTCTCCTCTCACTGCCAATCTGATTACCTGATGTGCTCTCAAAACAATTTTTGGCCAAAGAAAAACCCTGTTGCTTATCTGATGTGAATGCCATAAACAAGGATAATAGGCAGAAAAGTCTGGTGTGTGTGAGGCAAATCGGAAGTAACCAGCCGAGCTGTGCAGCTCTTTCTGTCAGCAGTGAGGTGGGCCGGGCACCCTTAGCGGCAAGTGCCTATGTTAATGGACTCTCAGGGGGTCTGTTCCTTTAGTTTCAGCTAAAACTGTTCTGAAAAAGAGAAGTTGTGTGCATTCAAATGTGTTCTTGTCTGTCATTATCATTATTGCTGTTTTGAGATAAGCACTTCTATGTAGCCCAGGCTAACCCTTGAATTACCTGAGAGCTGGGATTGCAAGTGTGCGCTGCTTTGCCCACTTCCTGTCTGCCACCTGTATGACATGAACTGAGCATGCCTAGAAGAGCCCTCACCCACCATTTTCAGCTTTTAAATGTCTATCTTTCCTACTTGCTCTATGAACTTAAAGTGCGCATGCTCAGTACTGCTGACTGCCCCAAGGTAGCTTTCCTAGGTGAGTGTGTGTGTGCTTGAATGACTCTAGTGTATACCTTTCTTGCTACAGTAAATCAACCCCTCTCCACTCCTCTATCCCTGGGCTGTGCTTGTGGGCCATGCACTGCCCACCGTGTGCAATTAAAGTGTCCACAGTCTTGTCCGGACATGGCCGCCATTTCCCTACCAAGCACGCGTTCATGGAGCTGGTTGAGGGTTTGCTCTTACCACAAGCATAGGCAACAGTGAGGTATTTTCTCACCCCTGGAAGACAGGGGCTCCCGAAGTGGTAATTATCGACGAGGACTTTACATCTCTGCTTCCCATAGCACCTCCTGGACAGGACGTGTAAAGCTGTGTGAGACAGGCAGTCTGGAAGGGAAGGGCAGTGAAAGCATCAGGCTGGTGTGCACCTATCACCAGATACCTTACAGCTGTACAGAAACGCACAGAGCCGATCACACAAAGACCGCTTCTCGGCTGATCAGTCTCAGTGAATCACCCAAGAAGCTCTGCGCCAGCCCCTAGGAAGCACCGAGTTAGGCTTAAGGGCCTGCTGGCACCATCTTGAAAAGCTGATGTAGTCTTTGCCGTCAAAGGACCCAGATATTTGCCTCACACTGGGCCCTGCAGATCTGTAACTGGCGGTGGGCACAGAGCCGATGAAATACACAGGGCACTGAGTGAAGCTCTTGTTTACTTTCACTTGGAAATACTTGCCTTGTTTAAGACTTTTTTCTACATGACCACAAGCTCCATGTGGAAGTATGTCTCTCCTGCTCATTATCTAATTCCCACGGACCTCAGTAAGCAACCGACAAACAGACGGAAAAATGAACTAGGAAGTGCAAGGTCCTGCTTCCGGCACTCAGTCACATCACCAGCGGCTTGGGTGGGTGGCTGTGTTACTCCAGTACCCCTCAAACGTCCATGCATTGGGGCTGAGGCGGCTCAGCAGTTAAGAGCTGTTCTCTCAGCGCATCTGAGTGGTTCCCAGCACTCACATGGAACAGCTCAAGGCTGCGTGTAGATTCGGTGTTCTCCTCCGGCCTCCAGGGTAAACCATGTCGAAGCACTGGGAGGACACAGGTGAGTTCCTGGTGCTCACTGGCCAACCAGCTAGCCTCCTCAGCGAGCTCCAGGCTTAGGAGAGACCCTGCCTCAAGAACAGGGCAGATAGCATCAGGAGCACCACCCGAGTCGGCCTCTGACTGACTCACACACGTGCACTCTCACACACGTACACACATGTGCATCTGCACACACAGGCACACACATACAAAAGATAATGGAGGAGGACCGGAAGCGGGCTGCTGGCTCTGCCCCCTTGCCATGCCCTGTGCCATGACAAAATGCAAGCCCTCAGATCTGGGAGGGCCAGGGCCGTGCGCTTAGACTTCTCAGCCCCCGAGTCTTTGAGCTAGCTAAACTCCTATTCTTTGTGAGTTACCTGGTTTCTGCTCTTTTGATAATAGTAACAGAGCGCTGACTGTGGCTAAGATCACAGACTAGCACGCTTGCCGTGGTTAAGACTCCACACAGTATCAGCATCAGGAAGAAAGCAGTAGTGACTAAGAGCATGACGTCAGGCTGGCCAGTCTCCTTGAAAACCCTCAGTTTCCCCGCTTGGACAACAAATGCACTGGCTCATGGGCTGGCGTGACCACCGGCTGAAACCCTTCATGGACAACGTCTAGCGCTGGCACCTGGAGGCCGTGTTTGCCACCACTGTCCCAGGCCACCTGGTGTTGGACTGGCTTTTGAATACCCTCCCACAGCCTCTGTGCTTCCCTAGGCCCAGTGAAAGGTCTGGCAGGCATCAAGGACAGGACCTCGATGGGGTGCTAGTGGCCGGTCCCTCCCTCGTGCTCCCTCCCTCGTGCTCCCTTCTTGCTGTCCTGATCATGAGGTGAGCAGCTTTGCTGAACCACACACTCCTGCCACGATGTGCTTCTCACTACAGGCCTAAATGCACCAGGGCCAACCACACACAGGCAGAAACCTCTGGAAACACAAGCCAGAAGGAGCCTCCTCCCTTGTGAGTGGATTACCTCAGGTATTTTGTTACAGGACAGAAATGCTGACTAACACTGGGGGGAAAGTGGTAACATGTAACAGTGTAACATCCACAGCTTTTGTCTAAACTATCTGCCTTCTTCATTCTTGTGAAAGAAAAACAGGTGCATGACACATTCAGAACTAAATATTAAGGCTTAAAACAGAGATGTGGGGGTGGGAGTAAGTGGAGAATCACCAGATAGTGGCAGAGGCCATTGTGATTAGTGTGGAAAAAAGGTTCCATCACCCTAACATACTTATTTTAAGGTCCCTCATGTTGTGAATTATTATGGTTTTAAAACAGAAAAGTATAAGTGAACGTGCTTGGTTTAAGAACAAGTTTTTCGTTTGTTTGTTTGAGATGGCGCCTCCCTCTGTAGGCCCAGTTAGCCTTGAACTTGTGGCTCTCCTCCTGACTTAGTCTCCACCACGCTGACATTATAAGGGTGAGCCCCATGCTTAGCAGCTTTCAGAATGTGTTCCCCTTGTTTCATCTTTGAGACAAGGTTTCGTTGTAT